>JBAMHV010000005.1:14975682-14986655 GCA_037177535.1 Pseudomugil gertrudae | reverse complement strand
AACTCAGAAAATGTTTCTTCTCTCATTAATGTGAGCTACGGTTCATTTCAATGCCAGCATCTTGTCTCATCGCCTCACACAGCACATTATCTAAATGCAACTGTCAGAATTCTCTTTAGAGATGAGCCTAATGCTGCTTTTTACTAACTTGTAGGATTTTATATTTGATTATTTGATAAAAATTGACATAGACATGGTCTTATAATAAAAGAACACCTTTGTTTCAATCTTTCTAACTTTGTGTTGTACTTTTGTGCATTTTTCTTATCCTGTTGAATGACTGATCCATATTTTACGTGATATGTGTCACTTTTAAGGGTAACATTGTATAACTTGCATGCTGCGTCAGAGGTTTAAGTCTGACTGAAGAAGAGACATAACTCTGATATGCAAATTATACCTGAGCTGCAGGAAAACTCCAAAACTACTTTTTGGTTGCTTTTTGTAAGAACCAGAGTGAACTCCATCAAGCTTGCTTTCATACGTTTTGAGATTGTTGAGCTGCTTTTTGCATAAATCTGGTGAAGATTTCAGACTCTTCCTATTCGCCATCTCCAGAATAAGAGGATAAAAACCCAGTTCCCAGGATGACAAAGTGATGGACACATTTTCCTGCGTCTTCCAGGAGCCAGACTGGATTATTTATCATGTTGTGCTCCCCCTTTAGATTCCAGACCAGTCCAGTCCACAGGTTGTATACAGGGATTGTTGCATTTCTGAACAGAACTCATTCTGACAGCAAACGTTCCCTCTTAGTGAGGATAGTTTGGCGAGTCATCATTATTTCCTTTCAGGCCTCGTCTTTAACAACTATAAATATTAGTTTTATCAGATGGAAAAATCTGGTTATTCAGATCTCTAAACATTAATGAATAAAGACAGTAGTTTAATTAATCTATGTTTAATACATAGTTTTATGTTTTCTAATCAACAAAAATTCAGGTTAATCACCATTTTTCACATTCTCGGTTCATGTTTCCAATTCAAATTTAAATTCAAATAACTTTATTTATCCGTCAGGAACTTCGTTTGCCTTTGTTTGTCTTCTGTCTTTAAAATTTTCTTCTTATTTTTTTTTATTATAGCATTCAAATTTCATCACATCTATAGATTTTAGATTAGATAAATATTTACATTTATTATCTGGTGGTTGTCTGCATGTAGCACCTGAGAGTGATGGATTAAAGTGATTATTTATTCATTGATTGAGGTATTTAATTTTATATATGATATCATAGATTCCTTTTAGTCTATAGATTAACATAGCTATACATTAAGAGGTGGTGCTCTCAAGATAAATATAATTAATTACTAATATAAATATTTATTTCTGTATAATTTATGGTGCTAAAACATCACCATACCACAGAGAATTTGCACCATACAGTAGTTCCAGTATTATATCTCAAGTGTCCTTCTCTCTATAAAAAAAGCCATCTGCAAATCTGCAATTCTTTTTTACATCAAGCCCATATCATTAACCCTGAATCAAATGGACAATATCAGCTAGGAAATAAGTCACACATCAAATACATGTACTGCCCTCTCCTTGTACTGGGCCACATAATCGTTGCAGGAAAATCCTCTTGACCCCCATCTGTTTATTCTAGCCTGTATGAAGGAATTTTAAGTGTGTTTGTGTGAACGTAGAATGATATGATATGGATTAGTTCCTTTTCATGAGGATTAAGTCACCTATAAAATGCCACACTGACATCCATACTTCACCAATCGCCACATAATTACATTTCAAAGACACAGGCTGTGTTGACCTCTGAGACGGCCTGGCTGCAATAAATAATGGGCATACTAAATCTCTCTGCTCTGCTCTCAGAGAGCTTCATGAGGTCACATGTGCACACACCAGCCATCATTGTCATCCAAAGGGTCAAATGCTGGTGCATTGTCATGACCTTTGGTGTCTCAGAGACACAAGGGAAGTGATATGATGGCAGTATCAAAGGAGTGCTGCTCAGGGGGAGAATGGGGTAGAGTAAAGAAATTTAATTCAATATCTTGGAGCATTTGCATAAAACAGTGTATGGTTTCCTGACTAAGTAATGATAACAGTGAGTGGGGAACGTTATCACTGTGAATGAGGTGTTTATATATTGTTTATATCATGTATCATGTGTTTTATGAAATTGCATTGTCCCCTTCAAATAAAATAATTTAATCTAATCTAATCAGTGAATGATATGTGGTCAGTTTTATTTTTCTCCTTTGTGGGACTACAAACTGGATAAAAACAGAAGAACTGAGAAAGAGAATGGAAATAAAATAAAATGTTTCAGCTGACACAAAGACTTCATCAGAGCTACGGGTAAAGTACTAGGAACCCTGCTTTATTTATAGTGCATTAGCCCTGTACAGTTATAATGTTGCACTGATATTATCAAAAGAGAAAACAGTTAGTGTATAGAGATGGATCATAGTATGTTGCCTGATGTCTTGAACTGCCATTTGAAACTTAGCAAGAGCCACAAACACAGAACCATCTCAGCCTAATCCCAAGCAGTTATGCAAAACCTGAAATTCTAGAAAACAAACAAGTAGGGTCTACACTTAGAGAATAGAGATATGGATGTATCTGTCAGATAAAATTTAGATAATCAATATGATATACTGTTAGGGACTTTCTAATTAATAATAGATGCTCACAAATTTCATGCAGTCGGCGAATGGAGGCTAAAATAGGACAAATCTGATCTGTGCCATTCAGAACGCTTACTGAAGCAGTATGGATTTAATTTAGTATTTTAAGAACACATTTGGATAATCAGCTAACAAAGCATTGCAGTAAAAAGCCTATATTAGATAAATACATAAAAAAAATTCTTTACGCAGGACTTTGAAACACATCTGCACATCTGCTAGATCTCAGCAATATTTCGCAAGTGAAAGACTGCTGCCTTTGACACCTGCTTAATATGTGGAAGTAAAGAAACATACTGGTCAAAGATGACAGCACAACAGCACTATAGGCCAATGTGATGCAAAATGGAAGTTTTTTATAGAGAATCTCTTTTTTCTGAATGAAGACAGTTTCCGCTTAATGTAGAAGAAGAAAATTACAGCTCACTCAAGCTTAAATGAAATAAACACTTCATTAGTCCTGTGAGGGAAAAATAAAGCTGCATATCATCTATGTTCCAAAAACAAGTGTTTCCAGGCCCTGTGATGGACTGGCCACATGTCCAGTGTGTACCCCACCTCTCGCACGATTGGACAGCTGGAATTGGCTCCAGCCCCCCCGCGACACCGTTCAGGGAGAAGCGGTAGAAAATGGATGGATGTAATTGTTTCCACAGGTGTCATTTATAGATAATGTTAGGTATACGCAGCATAACCTTTCCTGAACTACCACCTTATTGTGGTGGAAATGTTTGTGTGTCCTGAAGATCCTACCAGCTATGGTGTCGGGGTAGGGTAAACAGGTGTCAGGGAGGGACTAGATCAAGATCATCTCAAAGGCCTCTATGATGAAGATCTGTGGAAAAAAAGGCTCCTTTGCTCGAACATGGGCCACAAGAGACATAAGTGTAGCCTCCCTCCGCCTTATCAGAGGGCAAATATCAGAGGGCAGATACAAAAATCTAATTGAGGCATGACATGTAAACTTAGAATATGGCATATCAGTAATCCATTTACACCAAAACTTGGCATCTGTTGTAGAGAGTTACTGACTAATCCATTTAACCCACTCAAACTGGATTAATATAACATACTGAAACTGTTCTAAGAGGCATTCTCAGGCCAGAAACATCTTTTGTTTGGTCTCTTTTCTAGCTCTCTTTTTGAGCTATTAGCACCTGACAACTTGGACAGGTTAGAGAGAGATAACACCTGTATACCATCGGGACCAAACAGCCAACAAACAAACAGAGACCTGCTGTGGATCTGCATGCATCTGTGCAAGTGGATGAAAGGGTTATGTCTTCCCACTTACCACTCCACATCCTCTTCCCACGCATTAGATACGTTGACAGACAGAAAGAGAGAGAGAGAGTGAGAGAGACACACAGAGAAACAAAAAGGCCAAAGAGCCTATAAGAGATTGTGTGTGTGTGTGTGTGTGTGTGAGGGTATTGGTGTGGGTAGTTCAGGCCTGTGCATAAAATTTCTATTTTCTTGCAAATGCAAAGCTTGCATGTAGTATCTTGTTTGTTGTTGAGCAGAAGACTGATCTAAACGTTAAATAAAATTAAAAACAGATCCATTTTAAGTTTGATGTTTATTTGGTTGTTTTTACTTATTTATTTTTTTGCATGAATGTTTTTGATTTATTTTTATTGGCTGTTTTTTCAATAATAATTATTGTACTTAGAAAAAACAGTAACTTGTTAGTGTTTTGCCTGCCTTGCATGCTTCAACGCATCAAGCTGGCTGGCATTGCAGAACTTCCACACAAACATCCATCCATTTTGATACCTGATTACTCCAGTGTGGAGTCACAATGAACTGAATCTTATCCCTACTAGGTGGCGGCTTTGTGAAAAATCCTAGAATCAACGCATTGGTCATGACCAAGAATCTAAAAAAGCTCTAATACTCACAGCCAATCACATAGTACCATTTAAACCATTATGTATAAAACAGAAACAAAGGAACACAGTAAAAAACATGCTTTGGGCACCATGTCTGAATCCACATATGCATCCAGACTCTGTTGTTTTATCTTAGTTTTATTATCATAAAACTCACATTTTATGATTTCAAACTTTGCAAAATCATCATTAAAAGAAAAAATAAGAAAAAGTGTTAGCCACAGAATAAGTTGTTCAAGTAAAGCATGTCCTCCTGTAGCTACTGAGGCAAACGGTTTTAGCATCAAAAGTTGTTCTACATTGCTAAACGGATATTTGGTCAAACCTGAAAGACATTCATGATGTAAAAATAGGTTTCTAAACCATTAGGAAAATAGGGCATCTTCCAAAGTAGTGAAAACACGGGTGAAGCATAAGAGACTCTAAGCTCCTCACTAACATATATCTGCTCAAATTAGTAGTACCAGTATCACTAATGCCATTACTGATCCTAGTCTTTAAGTAGAACATTTTTTCTGAAAAGTCAAGGTTTTAGAAGTCCTCACAAAATGTATCTGTGCAGCACATCCTGCACATTTCTGATTTCCAGACAAATGTAGTATAATTGTTTGATTGGATGAGCTCTTCAGCACATGAAGTACAAGGTCTGATACTGCTATTACCGATTCACAACAGCAGGGCCTGAAACAGGTCCCTAACTGGAATCAGCCTGTGTATTCAGACCAAAAAAGAGTTTGTTCTCAGCTGAACCAGACAAAAAGTGCTTGTTCTTTAGGTCATCGGTGAGAAAGGATGCATTCACTAAAATGGGATATTTGATGAGAAAAGTCAAGAGTAGAAAATAAAATTAATTTAATAAGAAGACTGGCAAAAATGGATTTGGATGTGGAGTTTCTTGTTCATCTGTGTCAATCTGGACATTGTAAATGGTCACTGACCAGGAACCAACATGAGTGCAGGGTTCATCCACCACAGCAGTACAGCATCCCAACCCACCTTTTCCACAGGCAGTACCACCAGTTGAAAATAAACTCCATGCAGACTCACTTAAGTCAATTGAACCCTGGATTATTGTGTGAAATCTGAATGTCACTTTGTTGCCTGGCAACCATATTAAAATTGATAGGCTAGATTTATGTATGCGTGTGTTGACATCCTAATATCTTCTGACCGTTGATCTGTCATCTTCTTGCTATCTATTTTAGGACGCAGCTTGTGATGGAGCCTGGAAGAACCAGAAAGGTGTCTGTTTGAAACATGAGCGTAGAATGGTGCAGGGATGGCAGGAAAGTGTCTCTACCAATGTCCAACAGCTCTTAACTTGTGCCTTAAACCTGATAAATCCTAGTCTCAATTTTTAACATGCTTGAGAAAAATCCCTATCATATAAAGTTGCACTGTAAAAAAAAGTAACTTAAATCATGAATTATGAATGTTACTTGTTGAGAAACATTTTTCCACTGAGAAAACAGATGTGAAATCTTTCTGTAAGAGTGGAACAAAAACCCTTAGTGATCTCTTGGGAGGCCTTTGAGAAGCTGACCCTCTGAGAAAGATTTTAAAGCATAGTCAGCTGCAAGGTAAGTCATACACACACAGTCAGGCACACACATGCACAGCTGAAGAGCCATATGGACTAAATAGATTTAGTAACAGTAGATTGCACTGGCCTCCTGGGCAGGTGAGTATACACTACAAACTGAGCAGATGCTTCACACAGAAGGGTGTGTGGGTGTGTGTTCAGGAGAAAAGCAAGTAATATGGATGTGTTTTGGGGGTTATGAACAATGCACAATGCCCTGAATGTATGTACGACCACACCTGAGTGAAGGTTTGTCTGTACTCATACCCTAAGGTGCAAGCATTTCTCTACCTTGGCATGTGTGTGAATTTATTAAGCACATAGTGTATGCTAACTTGAGAAACAACAGGAACCACACACACCCTGGAGATTGAGCTGCCCATCATCTTAACAAACATGTATGCACTCAAACTATTGCCTTTTCCGATGTAGCATCCGGAACGCCCAATCACAGTTAATAAAGGAGGCTAATGAACTCCTCTCATTATGCGGATGCTAATCATGTAACACAGGCTTGTAATTTGACACACTTGATTTATAGAGAGAGACGCTATACCCCCACCACTGTGATCACTATCTGTCCACAGTGCACATACACATGCAATCCCTTCGCATTAATAATAGGAGCCAATAACAGCTGGAAGCATGTCTAGCTGCAACATGCATAATGAGACACTGAGGCTATTTACAGCTATCAGAAATGATGCAAGACAGTGGATGAGGAAGGAGAGATCATAGTTGAAGCTGCCATTATGGAAGACATTACTACTTAATGGTGAATTATTATTATTAATGTATATATTTGTCCAGGTATGTACATCACAAACATAAGTTAGCTCTGTGGCCTCACAGCAAGAAGGTTGCTAGTTTGAGCCTTGTTTGGGGCGGGGGTCGAACCGGGAATCTTTCTGTGTGGAGTTTGCATGTTCTTCGCATGTTAGCGTGGGTCCAGGTACTCCGGCTTAAATAATTACTTAAAGCCAAAAGCCATGTTTACACAGGGGGGTGTGCTCCATAAACACCCACCAGGATTTGCAGATTTATATTTTGATCAATTCAGCATTAAAATCATATTTGAGACCCAACATTATCAAACAGATAAACATATACTAGCAGTGGTAGCTTAACGTGATGTAAGCCATTTAATGCAGAGTTTAACGGTCACTATGTAAAACACCATACATAAACCGGCATGCGTTCAACAAAAAGTATGGCTACCCAGCGCTCCTCTATAGCCAAACTCAGTGACTGGCTGACGGCAACTGTTTAAACTTCATGTCGTCATCCACGTGACCCCCATCCACCTGTCATTATCATGTTAACCACCTACACCAGGTCAGCCACCCAGTGACAATTACTCCACAACCCTTTTATGGCTCCTACAGTTACTGAAAAACATCATTTATGCAGCCCTCTGATGCGACACTACGTTCTAGTATTTTCTGACAAAGTAAACGGACAGACATCATGATAGTTGTTGAAGACAAACTGAAATGTTAATTATTTTCACTTTACAGTCCTGCTCTGAATAAACCTCCATCCCTCTGCATTCAAGTTGCTCCTTCTAAAATGTGTCTTAACACTCAGCTGACAAAGTGATGAATGGTTGTTCTGTATTCTCAACTGTATGAAGTTATATTAAGTATATATCAGTACTTAAGGTTACTCTTTGCAACTTAAATCACAGAAGCAGCTTCGGAACCAACGGCACTCTCAGTCGCCATGATCAAAGTTTAACCTTAAGTACTGATGTTGGTATTGACGTGTTATACTTGTTTTGTGGCGAGAGGGACATCACCAGACTCACACATCAGACTGATGGGATGAGAAAGGGATGACCATAATGCAGAAATGATCGCCCTCCATCTGTCAGTTTGGTTTGGAATGACCAATATAGTAACATGATCCCGCCACCTGCACAAGTTTTCACTTCGATAGCAAAACTTGAGACGACAGCAAAAACTTTGGTGAGAGAAGAAATAGTATGTAAAGTAAAAGTTTTCACCCTGACAGCAAAGAGAATTTTTTTTTGCTATTAATGTAAAAAGAATGCTATCAAAAAAAATCCATAGAAAAATGTTCCCCCTCTCAGATTGCCTATTTTCTTGCATTCAATAAAAAAACTAGAAAAACTCTATAAACTGGAAGATGTTTGAGATGTCAGCTAATGCTATGATAGCATATGCTAGTTTAGCACAATTACAGCTATG
Organism: Pseudomugil gertrudae; assembly: GCA_037177535.1. Classification (NCBI taxonomy): domain Eukaryota; kingdom Metazoa; phylum Chordata; class Actinopteri; order Atheriniformes; family Pseudomugilidae; genus Pseudomugil; species Pseudomugil gertrudae. Next base: position 14,978,316 of record JBAMHV010000005.1, on the reverse strand, counting down.
TTATTGCTAACAGACAGACAGCATAAAAGCCTGTTTTGCTAACTGAAAGGATGATAGGAAAGGTACAAGGAGATGTCTAGGGTGGCGAGGGTGATGAAAAATCATCATACAAAAAAGGGAACTTTAGAAGAGGGGGGAAGTTCCAACAGTGGCACACAGAATAGATCATTTTCCATCCCAGAGACCAGAGAGTCAGGACACCTGTAGTCGAGAAGATCGTGATGACCTGGTGCACTCGTCAAGCCACACCACGTCAAACAAAGCGCAGATATTTGCCATGCTGCAGTTTGGCCTTCGTAACAACCTCATAAAGTGTGAGATGCTGAAAAATAAAGAGTTGTACACCTATCAGGAGAACTTCAGCTTTTTTTTCCCTTGGCACCTACAATGGGAAAGTACAGACACCAACAATAACAAGAGATCGGCTTCCAGACATCAGCACAAAATGATCACGAATCATACTTAAAATTACAGATCAAACTCATTGACCCCATCACACACACTAATCACACTTAGTATTAGTGTCTGACAAGTAACCAATTTGGCAGCACAACTTAAGCAATGCAGTGTAAATGAAACGCAAGACCGATACAATAAAGCACGTATCATTTGATATGACAGAGAGAGTGTAAACTCTTTAAATGCTCAGTAGAAGACCTACTTTGGTCAATTATATTGTAGAACTTCATTTATAGATAGAATTTATTCACACTTTGTTTTTATCAATGTTACCACAATACGTAATATACATCAGACCAGACACAATGTTCCTAAAACCATTTTAAATACAACATAGAAAGACAAACAACAAAGAAAAAAATGTGTTTTACTTAGTAAACTATGATGAATAAACCTTAATGGTCATGACCAATAAAAACAGAGAAATACTAAAGACCGAGAGAGAAAACAGCTTCTAATCTAAATAATTTCATCTGTTCACTCTCTTCTTTTCAAGAAAATGCCCGCAAGCCTGGCAGTCGTGTTGGCAGAGCCTTAATCATGCAGTTAAATTCCCCAAAAGGAAACAGGAAGATTGGATCTGTTGCACAGCCAGGGGGTGTTGTCTACCGTTAGAGATGCAGGGGACAAGTTAGAAGAAAATGGGGACAAGGAAGACCTTGAACTTGGACTGAGAGGTGTCAAATAAAATCAGAGGGCAATGCTAAGCATCTCTTAGTCAAAGCCAATGAAATGAAACTATGTTTAGTGCAGGCTCTGTGTGAGGTGTTGTATGAATGAAGACTTTTTTTATTGACAGTGTGACAGAGATGTTTGTCATCGTCACTGTTAATGTTTTTGTTCCTAACAGGAATCAGTGAGAAAACAAAAAACAGGAATGAGGTTTAAAGTTGGCATAATTACAAATGTTAGTGTTTTTCATGCTTTATGAAAATCTATGTAGGAATTATTGATCACAATGAACAATGCAGCCTCAATGAGCATAAATATGTGCTAAATTCATGACATCAGATGCAAGATGTTTTTTAGCAGGACATAAAATGTAATTGAACAACAAATATTTGGAGCAATCATTTTTTAAGAAAATATGCATGCTGTACACACTGTTACGCAGCACATGGATGTGCAACCAAGTTGGGAACTGAATGAAATATCAAAGTAAATGTAACAGACGGAGACGGCACTATTAGGTGCACACCTCTCTGAATCAAAGCCTCATTAATGTCCCACTTTGCCCACCTCCTTTTGTTACAGGGCAGCATTCCTCCCACATTTTGCTTGCTGAACTGTGCGTTATATACTGTGTAAACAATGTCACAAAGCTCAGATCATCTCCAGCTGTGTTCATGAATATGACAATCATCCTTTGTGATGTTGTAGAATGGGAGAGACTCTCAACATGAATGTCCAGGCACTAATCTGCAGCAACCGTGTGATGTCATCATGTCAATATGAAGCAAAATCTCTCAGGAATTTTTCCAACAACTTGATGCCAAGAATTGAGACAGGTCTGAAGGCAAAAGGAAGTCTAGCCTGGTACCAGTAAGTGTCCAGTGAGTTTACATCAATCATAACTTTTGAACTTGTGCTGTATAAATTGATCAATAGCTGTATGGCAGGGGTGTCCAAAGTTGATCCTTGAGAGCTGCTGTCCTGAAGATGTTTTATGTATCCCTGTTTCAGCACACCTGACTTCAATCAAATGGATCCAAAAGCCAATGAAGTTCAGCATAATGACTGATTAACTTGGGTCAGCTGTGTTGGAGGCCCTCGAGGACCGGAGCTGGACACCCCTGCTGTATGCAATGTTTTTAAATAAATAATAATGTCTAATGAGGATACTGTATGTGGCTGTGCTGTTTCTAGGCTCACTTTATTGGAAGATGATGGGGTGGTAGAAGGTGTTGCAGTGACGTGAAGTCTAACCGCATGAGTATGGTTTCTAAATGCTTCCTAAAGTTATTAAAATGAGCTTTTCTTACAGTTGTTTCCAGCTCCACACAAAACATTACACCTAACGTGTATTTTTAATATATTTCTACAACTTGCCTGCACATAAGCTTAATGATAATTTTTCTAAAGAATGATGGGGATTTTGGCCCTGAATGGACTGGCGACCTGTCCAGGGTGTACCCCGCCTCTCGCCCGTTGAGCTGGGATTGGCTCCAGCCCCCC
>JBAMHV010000005.1:14953512-14970304 GCA_037177535.1 Pseudomugil gertrudae | reverse complement strand
GATCCCAGAGCGGGGTCGCGGGGGGGCTGGAGCCAATCCCAGCTGTCAACGGGCGAGAGGCAGGGTACACCCTGGACTGGTCGCCAGTATAAAATACATTTTTCAGATAATCTCCGGATTTGTTCATCTTGAGAGGACAGTAAAACAAATACCTTTTTGTGTGAAATGCAGGAGTTCTGTAGATTTGCAGAAAGCACATGATTATGTTCTGTCCCTCATGCGGAGTATATTAAAAATGTTCAAACTTTGGCCACCAGCATGGTGGTGCAGTTGTTATCGCTGTGGCTTCACAGCAAGAAGGTCACTGGTTCGAGCCCAGGCTGGGGAGGGATGTCCAGTGACCTTTCTGTGTGGAGTTTGCATGTTCTCCCCATGTATGCATAGGTTTTCTCCGGGTTCTCTGGCTTCCTCCCACCCACAAGACATGCATGTTAGGTTAATAGCTATGGTTAAAATGACTGCTTATGTAAGTCGCTTTGGATAAAAGCGTCTGCCAAATGACTGTATATTATATCTGACTAAATGAGACAGGTTAAAAAAAGTGTTTGTGAAAAAAGAAAACAAATAGTTTCTAAATATGGTGCTGGAGTTAAGAAATTGCATTAATGTCTCTTTTCTAAATGTTTATATAATCTAAAATGAATTTGTGATTGGTTTAACTAGATTTCTATATTGTACTAAGTAGATTTACACAGTATGGGTTAAAATGACCTGCAACATAATCAATGTGTTTTTTTTCAACATAAAACAACAGTTAAATAAATCTTCTTTATCAAAGCTCACATCCTTTCCTGATGAATCCGTCGAACAACATTAATCTTTGTTTACCCTGAGCTGCCAGAAAAGATACCTTGGGATTTATGCACACTCCAGCTTCCTCACTTCCGTTTAACTGCTCCTTTCAGTGCTCCTCACACCACTTATCTAGGCAGCGAGATGTTAAGTGAAATGCATTAGAGTTGAGCATCACACCTAGCCATTACTGGAGCTTGTTGAGGTTTTACTTTGCGCTCAGATGACAGGCAGACAGGAAAAAGAAAAAAAATGAAGCAAAATCTTTAGGATCCAAGTTACATCCAGTGAAGCCAGTGGAAATATGTTCTGGGATGGAGACAAGGCCGACGGCTGGCTTGCTAATGGGGGCGACTTGATAAACAGAGCAATTCATCATCAATTTCTCTGGCAAGGCACTGAAGAGACTAATTCTCTGCTCCTTTGGTACAGGAAGGGGTGCAGGGAGAATAGAGAGGGGGTGGGGGGTGGGGGGCTGTCCTTGATGATTAATTTGAATAAACAGAGCAACATCAACATTAACGTTGATTGCTGATTAAGTTCAGATCCATTATGTTCTCTCAACTGGGACCCCTCCCACCCTACCGCCACCCTTTGCTTCTGTTTTTCTTTATTCATCACTTAGATGATATCCTTCTGTCTCATTCTCTTTATCTGCATGTCAAGAGAGTTGCAATCCATTAGACAGCCCATGTGTTTGTTAGCATCTTCTGCTAAAAGCTCTTGAAACTAAAATATATGCAGCTTACTGACAAACAACCCTGCAGTCCTAAATTCTCTCACAACTGTTCTCCTTTTTTGTTCTCTCTAACTAAACACAAATCAAACCAACAATGCTAACTAAATATAAGAAACTTTTTCCTCATTTCAAATCCTGACACAGCTATTTCTGCCTGACCTGAGTAGGTGCTTATTAGTGGAAACTGACTCCCATTAGTGACAAAGGTGCAAAAGAAATCAAAGTGAAAGCACAAAGGGGGACACCCACTCGGATGGCATTCCTTTGTATAGCAACAGTTCACATGTATTGCCATGAAGCTGTTATTACACCACTAGCTTCCTGATCCAAGGCAGGATAGATCCATGATGTTCTGGTGTTTCCACCTACAATATATCTGACCTGAGATGGTATTCTGCATACCTTGTCAACTCAGTCTGTCCAGTCTCCCCTGACATCAAAAGACATTCTTGTCCAAACAACAAATACTCACCAGATATCTTTTCTTCTTCAGACCACGCCACCATGGATGGATTGAATAATCCCAATAGATCAGCACTTTCTGAGATACTCGGACCAGCCACTTAATTAATGATATCTAGCAGTAAAGCGAGGCATAAAAGTTATTTCAAATGCAGAGTAAAGTTGTTAAATTCTTCCCGATACAAACTTGTTATTATGCGAGTGGCTTCAGGTGACAATGACTTCACTATGGATAACTACATCATTGTGTGTACTGTATTCTTCTATGGTCCTATTAAAGCATCAATTATCTCAAACAATACATCCATCTATCCATTTTCTACTGCTTCTCCCTGAATGGGGTTGTAGGGGGACTCAGAGTAGAACCACTATTCCTCCACATCTACAGGAGCCAGATGAGGTGGCTCGGGCATCTGGCTAGGATGCCTCCTGAACGCTTCCCTAGTAAGGTGCTCAGGGCACGTCCCTGTTGGAGGAGGCCTTAGGGGAGACCCAGAACACGCTGGACTGATTACATCTAGCTTGGGAACGCCTCGGAATTCCCCCGATGAACTGGTAAATGTGGCTGGGGAGAGGGAAGTCCGAGATTCCCTCCTTAGGCTGCTGCCCCCACGACCCGACTTTGGATAATTGGTGGAAAATTGATGGATGCATGAATGAATGAATGGAGGGATGGATGGATGGTCCTGTAGCTTTCATTAAATAATTTTTTTTGTTAGTTTCTTATCAAAGTCAGAAGAAAATCCTTTGTTGCACTTTGATTGGTGACAGCTTGGATGTGGAGTTCAGTAGTATGGGCTGGTGTGTTGTAGTACCTTTTAAACTTCTTTTGATAGCTGGTACACACTTTTACCTCTGAAATTCTGTAAAGCTGTTTATGCTACATTCTGTTTGTATACAAAGTGATTTACTGATGTGACGTGGCTGTATGAGAAGGTTACTTCCGCCTTTCTGTGCGGACTTTGCATGTTCTCCCCGTGTTAGTTTGGGTTCTCTCAAGGTACTCCAGTTTTCTCCCACCATCCAAAGACATGCATGTTGGGTTTATTGTGTTATTGTGTACATCCATTCTGAAAATATGACCTTTTGCTGCAGATTATTGACAACCAAGCCAAAGAGGTAAACTACAGCTCAAAAGAGTTTAACAGAGGGCAAAATGTCAAACTGACCATGCCATGATTGCCAATTAAAAAAAAAAAAGAAAAAAGTTTTAATTGTCTATTTATTCAGACCACACTTTCTGCTGACAGAGATTTTACTCCACCCAAGTACTCCGAGCTTTAATATATATTCTATTGTTCATCTCTTGGCCACGTCTCAAAGCAGTAAATCAAACCTCCTTTCTTTATATATTGCTACACATCGTCTTTTACACACCCTACACTTCCCAAGCAAGATGTTTCATGATGCATTGAGAGTGCATCCGTCAAAGCAGCCACAGCCCTGCTAATGGTGAGCTGAGAGTGAAGAGTGGTATTTAAATCAACTGAGATGTGCCGTGTAAGTCCCCTGTTTATCACGCTGTCATGCTGAAGCTAGTGCTGATCACTAGAACCCAAACATGATCTCTTCCTGACACCAAAGCCTCTGTGGGTTCTTAATCTCCTGGGTTACCCCACCCCATGACAGCAAGACCGTTTCTCTGCATACAAATTGCTCCTCTACTCTCCTATCATCCCATCGTGTGATGAGTGGCTTTAGTTACCGGTGCAGACAGACAACTTTCATTAGGGGGTTTCAAGGCTCCAGGGCCGAACACAGGTCACAGCAATTTGGATCATCACCTATGAAGAGCCTTTTCTCATATGTATGGGTAGGGATATGATGAATGAATACACACCTTTGCACTGACACACACACACAAACCTCAGCCTGGCAATATCTCATATGTTCCACAGGATAGTCTGAGTAGCTGGAAGGTGAAGGCATCAGAGTTACCCCTGAGTAGTTTAATTCTCAAGTTGCCATGACGATAGCTGAGTTAAGATGTGCCCTTAGCCCTAATGAGCTGCATGAACTGACATGGATGTCAGACAGTGAGGAGGTTTCCAAAAATAGGCGGGATACAAATCAGCACATTTGCAAGCTGGCAAAAATTTTCTATTCTACTTTTCTTAACTCTTCATCACAACTTAAACTGTTAAATAAAACACTATGAATAAAAGGAACTTTTCATTCCTTACAATAAAAAAAAACTAAAAATGTTTATTTTGTTATTTTTGCATATAGCAAAAAGCTGACTCTTTGCTCTTATACTACTTAAAGTTAACAACAACTAATACATTGCTTTCATTGTATGTAATGTAGAAAGATTTTTGGTCTGTTGTTGGACTGTGATATTACAGCGTCTATTGCACCAAACACCAGACGGGTTGGACATTTTAGTCTGAGAAGTGCCGCGGGGACAGAACAGCAGAAAGTGGTGCAGTGAGAATGAAAATAGGTTGCATCAGAGCACATATTCATTCACCAAGAATCCCCCCGACAATTAACAGCTCTATTCTCCCATGTATTTGTTTAAACATGTTCAACTCCTTTTACTAGTTTGGAATTTACATTTTCACGCTCATTTTCTCCAGGCACCTCAGCGAATGTGGGAAAACGGCTGCAATCACGGTTGCCATATTGTCCCATTTTCAGTGCAAAGAACCTTCCTGCTCCCATGTATTTCCACACATTTCACAGCACTTCATGAAACTATATCATTTTTACCTTTTAACACTTTTTTTCTATCAATATAACCTCCATGCTTGCTTTAAACAGCCATGATCCTCTACAGGCAAATCTGCCATTCAAAAGATGTCTACATTTACAAAGCTTTATTTAGATTTGATTAAATATGGGGCCCGTTTCCCTGGACTGTGGGGGGCCCTGGCTGAGACCTCTCTCTGCCGCCTCGTAGGCGGATGCTGGGTTTGCCCCAGGGTGGGTTGGCTGGGGTTCTTGTTCTGGGATGGCTGCTGGTTGCACTTGTCTCAGGTGGTCCTGGCCTTCCTCTGACTTTTGGGTAGAGGGGGTCGCCGTAGCATGATCACCTTTCTGTGAGCACTTTTCACCCCATACATTTGGCATGATGACACGGTCACTGAGCTATTCATTAGTATTATTCACCTAGGTTAAATATATTTTGAATGTTCATCAGTGCATGTAGCATTTGTAGATCTTTGACTCTCTGTGGGACCCTGAGAGATATTTTGTTTTGTTTTATGTGCAGGTGTGGTGGATGGAGTAGCATTTGGTTGGATTGCAGTATTCCCCTTTTGTGGTGTCTTTCTCTTTTCTCTTTGTGTTCGTTTGTTTTTCCTTTTTCCTTTCTACTGTCCTTCTGTCCTCTCCGTCTTTTCCGGTCGGGTCCAGCAACACATGTAAATCATGCCGAACAAATCTTCATCCAAAATAAACAATAAATAAAGAATTCTGACTACCAAAAGCATCTCTGTATATACATATATACATGATGATCCTGTTGGCAAAGCCAATTTGCTCAGCACAATACAGCAGCCAGACAATCATTCTGTCTGCCTTAATGCTGGACAAGACATGTAAAAAAAGAAGAAAAAAAAGATTTGATTAAACATACATTATGGATTCAAGTTCCAAACTGAATTAAAGCATTCAATTCAAAATGGGACCTATTACTCTGGTGGATTTGCTGTAACTACAAAAGAACCCATCCATCCATCCATTTTCTACCGCTTGTTTTCCCAGAGCGGGGTCGCGGGGGGCAAGAGGCAGAGTACACCCTGGACAGGTCCCCAGTCCATCCAGGGCCAACACACATAGACAAACAACCACGCACACACACACTCACTCACTCCTATGGACAATTTAGAGTCTCCAATCAGCCTATCCCCAAGATGCATGTCTTTGGACTGTGGGAAGAAGCCGGAGTATCCGGAGAGAACCCACGCTAACACGGAGAGAACATGCAAACTCCACACAGAAAGGATCCCGGTTGGAGCCCCGCTCACACCAGGGATCGAACAGACAACCTTCTTGCTGTGAGGCCACAGTGCTAACCAGCTGCGCCACCGAGCCACGAAAGAACCAATAATTGAATTACTTTCAGAGTTAATCGGCAGCAGTGGATATGACTTGCTTGAACCAAACTTTTTCACTTGAAATGTTAAGCGCAGTGGTCAATGGTGATCTCAAATGAGGAGCTGCCAACTTTATAATTCTCCTTGCTCTTAAGCTAGCAGGAGATGGGGTGGTGGCTGGGGGTTTATTGGATCTGTGCAGTTACCATTTATCTTCATTTATATTATGCTATATTTGTCATATCACGTTGGGCACATAATATTGTGCATTTTGCAACATATGTCATTCTATAGTTTTGTCATACCAATCATTTCTTGCTGTGAGGTACCTTACCTGAAACTGGGAATGGCTTACTATGGCATACTCTCCGCTCTATATTATGCAAATATAGCATAATATAGGCCTTTTAAAGGTCCTATGCTATATTTGCCATTCCACAGTGCATCCTATGCACATTTATGGTAATGTGATGCAATTCACAGCATGCACCATACTATAGTTTTGTCATACCACTCATCTCTTGCTGTGAGGTCTCTTACTGGGTACTGGAAACGGCCTACTATGGCTTGCTCTCAGCTCCTCGCGCTCATCCGCCCCACCCGCACTGAGCTCAAAGTGCTTTACATTGAAACAGAAAATCATAAAGAAATAACAATCACTAAAAGTCGCTAAATGTAACTATCCACTAATTGTAACTATCAGTATTCATCTCCCACGGTCACAGCCACCATCGGCACGATCCAGCAGAGTGATCCAGAAGTGGGAGGAGATCAGAGGACGACCAAGGCAGTGAGTTTCATGTGGGTGTTATCTGTAGGCTGATGTGTGTGGGTGTGTGGTTTGTGTTTCAGGTGTGCGAGTCAAGCAGCCATTTCAGTCCTTGTCCGACCATCGCCATGGAAGGCCCGGAACATTGCAAATTGGAAAAAGAGTGGGAAGGGTCAGAGCTTCTTATCTGTTGTCATTCCAGGGGAAGTTTGTTATTCCAACAGGGTGCCAGATTCAGATTATAATGGTGTTTTGACTTTCCGACTGGTGTTTTTAGCCTTGAGGTTTTGCTGGTCTCAGGCTCCTCGGTTCCAAATGGCCAAAAAAGTGGTCAATTTTGATTTTGATTGATCCGGTCAGACACTCTCCTCAAGATGTTTTCCATGCTCCGTAACAGTTTCGGAAACCGAGCTTGCAGATTTGCTCCGTCAGAGCGAGAGTCAAAGTGTTTATAACACAATCTCGGTCCTCTGCGTTCTCACGCATCAACCTCACTAATTTGTGTATCACCAGAACCCCACAAACGCCAAATCCCGTGAACATAAATCAAAATATATATGCATCCTCCACAGAGAGCATTGACAGACACATCACTTGCCACTTGCCCCGAGCGTCCATGACTTATCCGGCCAGATGCGTCCCATCGGAACATGCGGGTTCCCCCTCTCCCGCTCTTCGGGTCGAAAAGATTTCATCAATTGCGCTCAGAGACCAGCTGATCAGATCTATTTCCTCAGGTTGTAGTTTCAGGAAAGAATACAGAGAAAAAGCTCTTAAAAGTTGCCACGAGACAAGAATGCAGGGAAAAGCAGGGAGGTGGGGAGCAGGGGGGTAAGCGTCTGTCTTAGTCAACTGCCGGAAGTAAAAGCGTGCGGTTCCCCCGCGATGTAGTTCAGAGACCTGCGTGAAGCTGGCCCCCCACCCCTTACAAACCACACTGAAAATAGTGTGGTTTGTAAGGGGTGAGCTCTTCAGAAAAGTGTCACTCGCAAATAAAAAGATGTTTCCGCACCTCCTGTTGTGGGTTTCCAAATATGAACGCTAACCACTTTTCTCGTAGCTTTCTTCTTTCATAGGTTATATAATGTGCCCACATTTGCACAACCGAAAACACATTTTCTCCAATTGGACATAGTGATTACTACTGTATGTTATTTGGTAATCCACAACGAAAATAATGGTTCAAAAACAACCAACCAAAAACAAAGCGGAGCGAGTCTGCAGCGTGGCTGTTGCCAGCATGCAGGAGGCGTGTCTGTTGAAGAGCGAGCAGACGCAAGTACTTCCTGGTGGGGATGAGTGTTAAAATTTTCAGGTTGAGGATGGTGAGTAACCTCCGTGTGACATCAGAAGGAGGTGTCAAGCGTTTGCTTTGCTCGAGCAAAACCTTTCTTTTCACAGATATAAAGCTACATAAAGCTAAACGCATATATGAAAAATAAAACTACTCTGGGGATTGTTTTAAGGTACAATTAACACAAATAGAAGGTTAAAAGCACATAAAAGTCCATTTTGCATAATATAGGTCCTTTAAACTAAATGAAACACAGCACAAAGAGAGACTCCAAAAAAAAAAAGTCTGTAGGTTATAAACATATTTGATGAATGAAAACAATAGAACCTCTTAACTTGTCTATTTACTTTGTATTGCTAACAATAACAGGGCCGTTTGTAACAAAAATTAAAGGCAAGTGTTAGGAAAAATATATTGAAAACTATTAGTCGACTGGTATCTAATCACTAATTCTAAAATAACACACCTTTCTGCCATATTTATGCCATCATTTATTTTTTTTGTGTCCCTGACTGGACATACAACTCCATTGCGTGCCAAGTGAGAACCCTCTGAGCTCCATTACTCTAATACTGGCTTTGTTTGACAGGTGCTACAGCACTGTTTGGGATAAGTCATGCCTTAAAAGTGACAGAAGAAGTTCCCTGTAGTGCAAGCCTCTCTGCACCTCAGGATATTGGAACCACTCACAGATACACGTCATGTTTATATCTAGGATTTTGCCACTGACGGCCACTGTCCATTCACATTAGTGCTGGATGTTGTTGAAGTTATTTCTATGCCCATTTTTAACACTAGATGTCAGCCCTTCTTACAACACCTTTAAACCTTCAAGCAGTCATGTTTTTCACATTCTCAGTTAATTGAATGAGATGAAGAAATTGCTCTTCTGCCCACTACCTGCCCTTCGCTGCTCTCTTATCTCCTCCTCAACCCTGCAGAAAGAAAAGCTGCTACATCTTTCTGTTATTCTCTGTTTTTCCAACACAGTCCTGCCACCATCACTTCTCTCCACCCAGTCATCTCTCCTCATTGTCCGTCCACCCACGCAGCATCCTACCTGCAGTTCATCAGTCACTTAACCCTGTCCATGGCGTATGTTTCATATCATAACAGTGCTCTTTAGGTTCCCAACACATGTCAGCACTGCAGCAAAGATCTGCTGTGCAGATCTGTAGCACCTATAAAGCTTTATTATATTATGTTTATGTTAGTTTTAAGAGGTAAAAGGTGTGTAAGTTTGCTTATACTTGAATTAAGTTTAGATCAAATGTATTATAGCACATCAAACTAGCCAAAGTGCTTCACAGTATCAAATAGATAACAAATATAAAGACTTCACAAGTAAAATATTCACATTGAGAACTAATGTTGAGCGTGTCCAATGTGACTGCTCAAATAAATATAAAAAAACAAAAATAAATAAATAAAAGTATCGATAAATAACATGGAAACAAGCCACGGTGTACTCCGTATATCAGCCAGGGGAAAATATTTTCAGTCTACACTTAATCTGATCTAAGGATTCAGAGCACCTGGAAGACAGGAAGCTCTGACCTCAGGGCTCTGGATGAAGTGTAGGGCTGTAAAAGTCTGTTTGAACTATAAACATGTGTAAACTTGTTTTCTGCAGGAAATGGACTGTAACAAAAAAGACTAGAATATTATCTATCTAGCTGAGATAGATAATTGATTTGACCTGTTTTCATTGCTAAAGATAGACGTCAATGCATCTACTAAACTGTATATTTGTTCAGTTTGCATTGTCATTAATATCCACAAAAAACAATTCCATATTCTACATTTATAGCTTTTTTTATTGTTAGGGTTAAAAAAGTGTTGCATCATGTGAAGTGTTTTGCATAGCAGAGACAGTCTTGGCACCATCATGCTTCCTTTATTCAAACTGCTACACAGCAGGAAGTCATTTGAAAGCAAATACAGTGAGATTTCCTCATCGGTGCTATGTTATAACGAAACCATTCTGCTAGCTCAAAAAGTAAATCCTTTCAGTCTACTGCCAAATTACCTTATTTAAATGAAAATACCTCTGCACACACTTGTCTTATTTTACATACTTTTTTGTCAACAAAACACCAAATAATTTAAACATTTTATAAAGGAGGATACATACAGGGAAGAAGAAATAGCTATTATTTTGTGATAAAGATGTTTGAAGGTATACTTAAAACCTAACAGCCACAACACAGACAGAAGCCTCTCATAGTCTGTATCTGAGCCAAGATACCTGAGTGCCTGGCGACTGGCGAGCAGCTGATCCATCAAATGTTTCTGTCTTCCAGAATGTTGGTGTCTTACTGATGTTGGCTAAGCAGGTAGGGAAGTCTCATTAGTCTTGGAACATTCACACAAGATGGCTAACAAGCACATGTTAGTGGCCACAACAACACTTGGGATGTCAATATCAGTCTCTGCACCATGGCAACAGAGATACTAGCAAATGAGTGTGTTCAGTTCATAACGGATCAAAACAAGTAGGTCAGATGTCAATAAATCAACAGAAACATCAAGATAACTGTCTGTGTATGGCTAGCTCTTCCTCTTTTGTAAAAATGTACCAGTATTGATTTATCAATCTCTTGTCTTCACCAAGGAATCTAAAAGGTGCATTTGCCATCATGTTAATTTCAAAAAGGGACTTTTATAGCGTTATTTTCACACAAAGATGCAAGAGCAACTTTAAAAGCTTTCTAACACAAATAGATTCAGCAAGAAAATTAATACCACCAACCTCAATATTTGAGTGGTTCTTGATGTGTCTGTTGATACTGTCCTTCTCGAGAAGTCAGAAAAACTCCTCTGGTCGCAATCACAGCCCAAGTGCCTCAAATCACAGCTCTATTGTTTGTCCAAAACCACAATCAGCACTTCATTGTGGGTGACAAACGGCCTCTGGCTCCCTATCACAATTAAAAGTATTTGTGCAGTGAGTTGTAGCAGCTGCAAAGCTGTATCAAGTGTTCAGGAGTTTTGTGTAGACAACAATGCAGGATTCAGTCTGAGGTGGCCTTGCTGCGAGCAGCTCAAAGAGAAGAGGACTGAATACTGAAAGAGCACCAGTGAATACTTGCTTCATATGTGTAGAGAGAGAGAGACAAAGCCACAAGCCAGATCAATCCTACAGCCTTTTAAGAAATGAACATGAAGAACTTTAGCTGCTTTCCAACATTTTTAGATGTAAATCAATGCAAACTAAATAGCTTGTATCATTACATTGCTTCATATTAATTCAATGGCTAATAATGGTAAATGGACTGATACTTTTACAGCGCTTTTCCAGTCTTATCGACCACTCAAAGCACTTTACACTAGTCACATTCACCCATTCACACACACTCACCGATAGGCACATCGGGGGGCTAGGGTTCAGTGTTTTGCCCAAGGACACTTCAGCATGTAGTCAGGGGAACTTCCTACCTTCCAGTTGAAAGACAACTGCTCTTCCACCTGAGCTACAGCTGCCCATAATCAAAAAGTATTGATGCAAAATAAAAATCTCAATCAAAGGTGGATGTAGTAATGATTATTAAGGCTTCGGCTCCTTTCATTGTAGACATGATGCCAAAACAGTTCAAGGGCAGAAGATGAAACATTTAAAGGTGCCCTGGTATTATGTCTTAGATGCATGTATACTTAAAATGGTTGTTTTGGGACTGAACTTCCAGTAATGTTGGAAATAGATATTAACTCCCATCAGTGTTGTTTTAAAATAAAACTTCATTATATAAGACTTGAATATTGAGTTATATTTCACAATGTCTACAATATTAACATGGTTTGACTCTTTTGCGTGTTGAAATGATAGAGGTGAATTTTGACACACTACACTAGTGTGTAAATTTAACAGTGCCTGTGTTAAAGTTCAGCTACTGAGAGAGTCCTTATAAATCTGTCAGAAGGTAAAATGTTTAACAGAATCAAAAGTGTTGAAATAACTCGATTTAATGTGGACCAAGAGAGACTTTTAAAGTGTTAATTCTAGTAGAGTTGAAATGTCTCTGCTAAATTAGCTATGAAGGTCCTAAGGATACATTTATGATTTAATTTCCTTCCCTGAGACTTTGTCATCTCTGGCTTCACATCCATATTTCACTCCTGAAATTGTTAACTGTAAGGTGTAGTATAACAATAATGTTTGTAGACTAAATTAACCTAAAAACACTGATCATGGAACAGATGAGGAGACAGTAGGTGTGTTTTCATTACCCTATGGTTAACACAAACCTGTAAATAGAGGACAGGAACACATTACACCAGTTTTAAAATCGCTTCATTGGCTCCCCGTGCATTTTAGGATCAATTTTAAGATTCTTTTAGTTGTTTATAAATGTCTTCTTATTTAACTGACCTTCTTTATAATCCCTCACGGACCCTGAGGTCCTCTGGTACCGGCCTCTAGTACCGGCCTTTTATCAATTCCCAGGGTCAGAACTAAAACATACGGTGAGGCCTCCTTTCATTGTTACGGTCCTCGACTGTGGAACAGCCTACCAGAGAGCCTCAGGGCTGCAGAGACTGTTGATGTTTTTAAAAAGAGGCTCAAGACCCACCTTTTTAGCTTGGCTTTTAGCTGAATTATTCTATCTTATATGATGTTTTATTTAACTGTTTTATTCAATTTCATTTATTTATTTATTTACTTATATATATTTATATATTAATCATATTTTATGAAGTTCTTTATATGCATTTTATTGTTTTTGTTTTATTTGGCTCTTATTGTTTCTTAAGGGTATTTTATTATATTTAGACTCCAGTGTTCTCCTCATGGGGATCCTCCACACTGTGGGTCCTGCCTTCTTGGCTTGGGGTTGGTTCTGCAGGAGCTGTCCCGGTCTGGGTAGCGTGGGGTCCGATGCCGCAGCCTTACAACTGTGGCGTGGACCCTGGCCTGCCTTGAACTAGGTGCTGAGTGGTTGCTGCGGCGGCGGCCTCTATGGACGTGGGGGCATTGGCTCCTGGTGTGGATAGACCCCGTTAATAAAGTTTCCTCACACCAACATCAGTGCCGAGCCAGATGTTATACCTATTTTTTTTTTTTTTTAAGTTAAGAGACAGAGACAGTTGGGAGTGGGGATGGGGTGGGATGGGTGTGGGGCTGTCTGTCTTTGTATGTCCACCTTTTATAATGCATTGTTATGTTGTCTGTCTGTGTTTTATTTTCTTTTAATTGATTTTATCATGTAAAGCACTTTGTGTTGCCAAAGGCATGATAAGCGCTTTATAAATAAAGTTTGATTTGATTTGAAATATTGCAATAGATATTCTGGTAATAGAACCACCCATCTTTAGAAAATCTCTCAATTAATGCTAAAATGGTTGTAATAACACTCTGTTTCTTTGTTCTTTACTCTTATTGAAGTCCGTAATGCAACTGGTTAATGAAACACGAGTAGACCAGCTCTTCGTTCTTGTTGTTTAATAAGAACATTATCACAAAAAAATGAACAGGTTTACACGGTCAAAAAACTGTGTTGCTTCCAATGTCTCTGACTTCGATCTAACTCTCATTGGCAGCTTCACAGTGACGTATCGAAACTTAACAAAACTATACATTTTAGCAAATATAAGCCCACAGAACTCAAAAGTCTCTTTAACATTTGACTCTTCTGTTTAAACTATATTTTAAATGTAAAATAAGGAATTTGGCTCTAACAATGGTCTTGTGCTCGCATTATTATTTTTTTTCATGAAAACACTTTTACTTCCTTTTATGTGTCCCTGGATGTGATGTAGTATGTCATGTGACTGGTTGAGATGGTGTGGGATGGAATAGACAAATTTTAAAATGTATGCAGAGCTTTACAATGAATTAGAAAGGGAAATGAGGGGCTTCAAAACACTGCAAATTATGTGCACAGCACATAGAAAACCCCAAAATATGTGCTATGCACTAAACATTATACAATGGAAACACCTGTATGTAGTTGTTGAAATCTGTGTAACTATTGCTTTTATTTAGTGAAAAACTGTAATGGAAATGCAGCTTGTGACGAGTAGTGCCAGACTTTATCTGCTTTCATGTCACTCTGACACCTGTTTGAAAGAATTAGTTCTCCAAAGTCCAAATAAAAACTCAAAACTCAATGAAAACATGTAAAATAGACATATTTTGAATGAATACATCTGAGGTTAACTTCCTGGTTTTACTGTGAAACCACTCCAGCTAACGAAGATGGACTAACAAAACACTAACTTTACCTAATCTCAGATCTTAGTGTAAATTTTCCTAATAAAAAAAAATAACAGTGTAGTTTTTCTTTTGATTCAACATAGGTGATATTTTTTTCTTCTATGTTTATTTTATGTTGTTTTGCATAAAATAAATACCTCAAGTTCTTTCCAAAAATATTACTGCCTACTTAGTTACAAGCATGTACAAGTGTCATATGTATGAATGACTAAAGTTGTCTCTAAAATCGATACTTTTCATTGTGATACAAAATTGTCTTCCCAAAAAACTGTACAGGTGTGGAGAGTGGAGTGGTGTTTGATTGGATTGCAGTGTTTCCTTTGTGGTGTCTCTCTCTCTTCTATTTGTGTTTCTCTTCTTTTTCCTCTCTGTCTTTCTGTCCTCTCTTCTTTTCTGGTCAGTCCAGCAAAATACATAAATCATGTGGAAAATATATTAGTTCAAAATAAATAATAAAGAATCTTGGCAAAGCAAAATTGCTCAGCAAAATACAGCAGCCAGACCATCATTCTGCTGCTTTGATGCTGAACAAGACACGTTTAAAACAAAAAAAAAACAAACAAAAAAAAAACAGCGTACCTCATTTCAATAAGCTGCACAACACAGCAGGCTTTGTTTGAGTTCTATCAGTAAGGACAAAACCTGATATGGGTCAGATGGAAAAGGAACAAGAGAAACAAACAACTGAACTCTTTTTTTCAGATGTTTAGGCAAATGATCTAAAAAGGAGCATTTCATCAGACTTTTAAAATGTTAAATGACAAAAAGAACTGCATCTGCAACAGGCTGCAATCATAAAAAGCCTCCAAATACAGAAACATCCTGCTGAGAAAGAATGAGCTCACCATAAGGCTGCAACTAACGTTCTCTGAGAATTGCTACAGCAAGTAAGTTAAGAGTGCAAAAATACGTTACTAAAGCCTTTCATTCTGTTTGTTTCTCTGCTTGTGCTTTGTCGAATTTTCCTTGTGTTACACCACATCAAATTTTCATGTCAGGCTTTGATGTTCTTGTCAAAAGATGGTTAATAATGAAAGGTAAAGGTACGACTGGCGTGCTGCTGAATTTTCTCAGAGAATGACAGAGATGGCAACTAGCAGCTCAGCATTCTGTTTGTAGTTTCCTTCCTCCCTAATATCTGCTGCCACTGATGTCAAACAGTCACTTTTCCTTTGAGGAAAAAAAAACATGATGTGTTGTGTCCTTTTCCTTTAATCTGAACTAAAACTGCTGGGAACAAATCCCCACACACAGAATCTTTACATCATGTTTGGGGAATAAAAGCAAAAAGAAACTGGTAAGAGGTGCTGCCATCAGCGGGGAGGCTAACGTGTTGCTTCTGCTAATCAGAGCACGAGATTTCTGTTCATTCTTCCCACAACCAGTCTGATTATAACCTGTTCAGATTGGTGATTATTTAATCTAAGCCTGGGTATGCTTTTGAAGAACATGAATAAACGATAAATATGCCAGACGACCGAGTCATAAAACATGACGCATTAAACAGAAAAATAAAGTGGCATAAGTGGCTGTCATAATGAACTTCTGAAGCACCTAAATCCTCTTTTAAACAGTTATTTTTTTGGAACAACTTTGCTCTTATACATATTTTGGAAGTCATTATTGGTTAAGCTTTATCTGGATTCCCATCAGCATTAAAATGGCTTCTATCAGTGCCACAAGTGAACCACGGAGAGAGAAAATTTTATCTCCTCTCTTAATGAAGCAGATAAGTTTAACAGCAAATAATCTGCAGTCATTACTGCTCAGTCATCCAAGTCTTCAGCAATTCAGTTTTACAATTTTTCTCATCATTTGCATCATATAATATGATTACCAGGGACATTGTTATTAGTGTGGTACAAGCAGGAAATCCAAACAGCAGGCTAACAGTAAAACCACCCAGTACAGAAGCAAGTTGTCCTGGTGAATAATCAAAGCACTGCCTGCCATCTCAGGTAGAAAAGCTTTAGCTTCAGGAGTGTTACTATCTGACATGAGTTGCAACTGTGGCATCTTCATGTTTAGCTCAATAGAACTACAGAGTTGAGGCAAAGTACATTATCTTAAATACACAGCAGACAGAACTATTCATTGTAACACTGTAAAAACAAGCAAACATTTCAGCTAGTTTCATCTTCATTTTCAAATTACTACCTGTACATAGTATTTCAGGAAATGTGTCCTCAGGCAGAGGACACATTTCCTGCTGTTACTTTCAAAAGTTCCAATAATTTGCCACATGCTCATCAGATCAGCAACATACCTCACCTACACACCCAACCTCGTGCATACAAACCTTCTGCCAAACACGTTGGAATAGAAAGTCTGATGTGCTACAATTGCTCAACAAGTACATTTTTATTATCTACTGCAATTCTGAACGGCTGTTTACATGCTAAATGTCCATTTTTTCCCAAAGAAAATGAAACTAAGAACTATAAAGCTTTAACATAATGACTTAATACAAAGCCTCCTCAGG
>JBAMHV010000005.1:14896866-14910955 GCA_037177535.1 Pseudomugil gertrudae | reverse complement strand
TACATCACTCACATGTATGGAAGGAAAGATGACAACAGACCCCAGGTTAAAAAAAAGCGAAGTTCTCCTTTAAATGAACGAGTATCGCAGAAAGGCAACTGCGTTAGTCGAGGCTCAAGCCACCAGCCTTTTCACTGTGAGCCTCGGTGCTAACCACCACACCACTGTGCTTTATGGAACCTTTTCAGTCCAAAATTTGACCATTTCATTTCTACCTTTATGGTTGCTGTCTGTAAATGTGTTGATTGGTTTTCTCTTTTGGACTTTCCGTTCTCTTTGTGATAACAGACCATCATAGACATCAAACCTGCCTTTTTTCTCTTTTAGTGCTCCTTTTAGACACAAAACAAAAGATTAATTGATCAGAATCAGGTTTATTGCTAAGTAACTGTCATTACCAGGATGTGGAAGAAAGTAGTCAGTGGCGTGTCCACATTCGTACCTGGCTAAATAAAGGGAAAAGGAAGCATGTTGCTGAATGTGCATTTAGATTTTTTGAGACTAGATAGAATCATGGCAATAAATCACCCAAAAAAGCATATTTCTGCAAATCTCTGTTTTAGAGTTTACACACACTCATGCTTTGAACTAGGTTTTAATGCATTTTATGCATCATTTGCCTCAACAATGTTTTTGTCAGATAGTCCTGTTTTCATCATTCTCCTCAAGACATAATATAGGATCACTGCCAAAAAAAAGTTGCAGAAAGAAACTGGAGAAACGCAGATTTAAATTTATTAAATCTATCCTTCAGTGCTCGACTTCACCATCATGGTTTATTTTTGTTTTTCTAATAACCAGTAAAAAAAATCCTTATGTTCAATCTTCATATTAGAATAAAGCAGTCAGACTTTTTAGTGTTTCTTTTAAAAATGAAAATGTCAAAAACCATGAAGAGTAAATGAGGTCCAGCTGCAAAGGGGATACACACATCTGATGTTTCATCCTAAACATCATGATGAAAGGTGCTTTTATAGAGCGCCTTCCAAAATGGTGAAGTTTGGATTCAAAGAAAGAGTGAAATGTTGTATAATGTCAATAAAAAGGTGACAAGAAGATGTGTAATAATAATAATTACATGATGAGTGTGATGATGATGGCGGATCTAAAACACAAGACACTTTTTCTTGTTCCTCGCTTGTTTTGCAGTTTTTTAAAAGGTCATATGATTTATTTTCAGGGGGTTAATAGTTTTTTAATCATTGTCAGAAACACATGACTGAAAGGTTCATACCTCCATCCATTGTTGTAGCTCAGAAATAGCTTCTCTTTTGCTCCTGCTCCACTAGACTTCCTCTCCTGCCCTGAGTGACCTTAATTACAATTTGTAAAAACCTGACCTGTATCCAATTTCCAGCCTCTGACCAAACTCTCTGAAGATTAATTCCCAATGGGGTAAATGGAATTAAGCTACCTTCAACATAATGTCTACAAATTTAGTCCAATATGCAATAAGAAGGAGGGGTAAACATTAGCTTCATAGCATTTGAGAAGGGTATAAGGATGAGTAATATTCAATAACCAGAACTCCCAGAACTATGTTCTGGTTGTTGTTGTAAAATGAACATGAATATGTTTTATCTGCATTGGGGAAAATGTATCTGATAAGCATAAGGCACTTGTGAGTTAGCCTAGATGTTTGTGGTACTGCAGTTGTGGAGGTGCACAGAGGGAACCTTACTTGGTTGGTTTTCATTTAAAAAGTGACCAACACTGTGTTTGCACATTTAGAACAGCTAAAAACCTTGTCATATCTTTTCCTGGTCAATACGACTGCATAAACTACCATGGCTTCATTAATTTGTTCTGTTTATGCACTCATTTATCTTTATATTCATTTATCTATGTGTCTGCATCTATTTATTTGCATTTTATGTCTTGAGCCAACAGCTTAAATTGTGATCCAGGTATTCAGTAAATTACATATTAGCATATCAGTGTTACTCAGAAAGGTTTTACTCTAATTCTCCATATCATTCTTTTCCTTCTCATCTTTCCTAGCTGTTTGGTCCACATTTCATCCTGGTGAGATTTCAGACCAGTAATCCTGTAAGATGAGAGATTCCAGTAACTTTTAACATTTTTTTCTAGTTCCCGTTCATTAGTGCTTTTTTGCTGGTTACTAACCAGTGTAAGTGTGAATTACCAGCAAGTTGGTAGTAAAACGGATGTGTATGAGCTGGATATGCAAAAGGAAAAGCATGTTCTGTTTTACTTTCTACACTTATTGCTCGAGTGTGACCTGGCCAAAGCTTTACTCGTACTGTCTGCCAAATTTCCCCACTGGAAAAAAAAGTAAATGGCTTTTTTATTGAATTGGGAGGAGGCTGACATCCTGGGAATTTTATTCCTCCGTTTTGTCACTGCCAATAACAACGTTAACCAAATGAATGCAGAGCAATTCTGTTTATTCTGTCTTCTCTCATCAGATTGGAAGAGACCGATTGGTTCAATGTACTTTACATCTCTTGCAGCATCTTGCTGCACTGCTGATCTGACTGCAAATTACAAGTTTAAAGACAAAATAAAGACAAAAATAAACATTATTTTAACTTGTTATGTGTTTTTTCTACATTTTTAAAATGTTATTAGGATTTTTATGAAGTGTACGGGCTTAATCTGCTTCTCATTGTTACAACAATGTGGTTTGAAATCAAGTCTTTTGTCATTATCAGTGAAGCTCTCTTCACCACGTTTCCTTTTGTGCATGAGGCAGATATGGCACACATCATGGCTGACTGTGCGCCACCATATGGTGATGATCTCTGTTTTCATTACAGACTCACAGGAGGGATTCTTGAGCGAAGCCACACTGTTAATGTGTCATTGTAAATACCACTTTCAGCCAGGTATATTAGAGTCAAGGTCTACCAATTGGCCTTAAACAAGGAGAGAAAGCTACAGATAAGGTGTCATTTAAATAATCGTGCACAAATCTCATATTTTTGTGTTTTTACATTGTTGCAATTTAATGTTTTTAACTTCACTTGACTTATTGATCATTTTATGATCTGCAAAATAAACTGAAGTCCATCTCTCTCTGGTGCACAGATGGTTGAAATGAAGCTGTACAAATAATTTTATGCCGTGTCAGACCAGCAGTGTGTTCTCTCTGCGTAGTGAAGCAGGAGGTCTCTAGGCGTATGATGTGTCCTGTCAGTTTCTCTAAGTGAGGCTGCCAATAACGAGGCGTGACTCGCCTGGGATTCAGAATGCCCACCTCCAATCAATTTGGAATGGAGGACACAGGGACTGACTGTCACACACCTCGTTTTGCCATTTGCTTTACCCAAGGTCCAACTGAAGGTCATGCAGCGTAGCCTCAGTCCAGCACTGTCACTCAGCATTAGCATCATGATGCTGATTAAGCTACTGGACAGCAATAATGAAGATTAATTTCAAGTTCTGATATATCACTTAGTAGATAATGTTAATCAAGCTGTATTTATCTTATTTACATTGTCAATATAAATTAATCTTTATACAATTCAACCAACTACAACTTAGAAACGCATGAGTTAACTGGCTTTGTAAGTTTCACTTTTAGTTTTGGTTTGAATTTGAGGAATTAATCTCTAATAACAGTCCGAGAACAGAAGCTGTAGCTGGAGAGCCTCCACATCCACAGGTTTATATGACCAGGGCTTGTGTTTAAAGAGCTGGGTTTGTGTGAAACATTTGCAGCCTGCTGTCGAGCGCCGTCCATTTAAGCCCGCTGCTGTGTCAGGAAAATTTTCTGCCTGTGTGAGGACTTCTGTCATCCCGGCCTCATGTCTCTGCTGTATCCTCTCAGGCTTCAAACCAACTCCCAAACCCATGCTGTACATAGTGGAGGAGGTCACTGCTACATTTAAATGATCCCTAAGGATTTTCTCAGTGAATTAGGCCTATTATAACCAATAGACATACTGTCAATACTTACTGTAGATGTATAGAAGTGTAGTCAGCATTATATGCAGACAACAAAATGAAATTTTGCTTAAATCTAATCTATGTAAAGTAGAATCCATCACAAGCAAACTGTAACTATATCAATTCTTGCCCAGATTTTTAGATGTTTCCCTTTGGCCACATAAAATGCACTGATAAGTAAGGCCTGGAAATAACCTCCAGATTTTCATGTGCTGTGTTGTTTATGTTGAGTTGAGACAGCTGGTGTTTTGGCATGCAGCACCAGATTGTGTGCCACCATTTGCACCACTGACTCATTTGTTTCTTTGGCAAATTTAGCAAAGATTATAATTAATAATTATAATCTTATAACTTTTTGCAGGTTTCTATTTAAAGATACAGCTCATCCCCAAATTCAGTAATAAAATAAGGTATTACAACATGCTCATTTTTTTTTCTCTTTTGAATTTCTGAGGAGACGTCCGCTCTTTGATTGGTTATCATGGGGGTTTAATCATAGATGGGTGTTTGATCACCATCTTTTGGTTTGGTTTCTAACAACATTTTAATAATTTAACCAGAGATTTCTTGCTGAAATGCATTTGGTTGATGTATTTTTACAAATTTAACATGATGTTGTTAGCAACAATGTCACCATGTTTTGGATACTTTATGGTCAAAATAAGAAAAGTGATTTACAACATCCCTGAGGTACAGTCAAACACATTTATGCGTTATGCTCTAGGGAGTCACCATCGTCAAACTGAGCGACGTTAGTGTTTTATTGTCAACTGTTTGTTTTGTACAGGCATTTTTTTCCAAATGAGGTATGAAATCAGAAAACACTGTTCATAGTGATGCACTTAATATGTGCACTGTAAACCTGTGTGGTGGTGCAGCCCTGCTATATTTCCTGTCCTAAAGCCCTGCACGGGCCTTTTTTCAGGGCCCAAGCCTGGCCTGGTCCAGGAGGTTATCATAAGGATCAAGTCCAAACCCGTATCAGGCCTGTGTTGTTTTGGTTTTTTCTTTCTTTCTTTTTAGTGCACGATTAAACAGTGCAGCAACACATAACCTGCATGACATTTAATGAACACTTATATTGTAAGCTTAAAAAAGAACAGAGCATGTTTATCAACTTTAAATTTTACAACTCCTTTTATTGGGAATGTGTAGGGCTCGTGCACAATGACAAGAACCACTGACCTCCAGCAAACATGAACAAATAAAGAATAAATGTTGTTTACTGTTTTTAGTTTGCCAGCAATCTTTTTCCTCAATCTGTCATTCATGTTTGTGGCAGTAATCAGTCGGCCTCGACTTGTGCGTTTGTGGTGTGAGAATCAGTCGGAAGAAGAGTGCAGAAATGGGCATTGGGCAGAATTCAAGTGATGCCATTTAAACTGTGTAAACATGATTGCACCACGTTGCATGAATTGGCAAGTTAAAAATAAAGTCTGAGTCCGGCCCAAACCCGACAGGGTGATATAATAATGAGTCCTAAGCCCAGCCATCGGGCCCTCTGGACCCTTGGGCCTCACGTTAAAATACCTTGTCCCATGGCATTTGTCTTAAACACACTAATCATTTCTCCTCATTATTGAGAACTTAAAGCCTTAAATTTGACTATAGAAACCACACAGACCTATTTTAGACAAACAGGCCAAATATACTAATATTTTTCTGTGATTGGAACTGAGGTCAACCGTCCCTATTCCAATCCAGGTTCATTCAGACTCCATTGTCTGATGTTGTACCCAATGACAACCATCTTCTAATGGCAATTTGCAGCCAAATTACCACAGTTACAGTTTAAAGTGTAATTTTAAATCATGCCGGAGACATACTGGACAGATGGAGAAGGTGGAGGTGAAGTTTAATTTGAGTCATTAATTTGAGTAAAGTGTGTTGTAGCAGGGAACCTTTTAAAATCTGCATGACAGTGGTCCTTGAAGCCTGGAGCCTGTTTTACCTAAAAAACTTCCAACAAGTGTTGCATTATTACAAAGCAATGTCAACAGACATGTCTTATTTTTTTTAATGAAAGAAGTGAATTCCAGACTAAATGAGTTACAGAAAAGTGGATCTTTTTTCATTATATTCAGTAATCAGAAAATGTTAGGCTTTAAAATCCAGGACATGCAGGCAGACTGCTACATCCTGACAAGCTACAGCCAGAACATGTCAGCTAACTTCACTATACACTGGCACTGTAGCCTTACAGTTAGAATATTGCTGGTTCCAGCCTCATGGGGCTTGTGTGTTCTCTCTGTGTTAGTGTGGGATCTTTCCAGGTAAGTGTACCATCATCACCCTAGGTCTTGAGGCGTGAGCATATGAATAGTTTGTCTCTGTGGCCTGGAGATGGACTGTGATGTGTTGTGAACTAAAAACGCTATTATATTTGTGAGAATCAAGTTTGGCTGGTTGCTGATTTGTTTATTAAAATATTTGATTAAGATCAGGCCACATAATCAGAAGGGGTAGACACACTAACTACACAATTTTGGAGAAAGGTTGAGGTTTATTAATGCATAGTTCTATACTATAGAACTATGCATTAATATCAGGCAATGTCATTTTACTATTACATGCTCTACAGTTAGATTATATGGGATAGACACGCACAACCCACCTAACACAGGTTAACACAGGTTAATATATTTCAAACAATAACCTGCTCTAAAATGAAGCTGCTGATAAAGCAAAAAAGGGCACCTAAATGTTTAATAGGCACACCCCTCTGAGACCAAATTATTCACAATGTAACCTCCTTTAGTGAGATAATGTGCCTCAGTCTTCATGTTACTGCAGCACAGAGGGATAAATCACCTAAATGAAGCACACATCTAACATGTCTAACACACCAGATAATCAGATTGGATTTGATTGATTTTGTTTGACATCGGTAATTGTTGTCTATTCTTGTATATTTGTAGCAGTTTTAATATTGCAGCTGTTGCTTTTGTGTTCATGACATTTTGCTCAACGCTTTTTAATTTTATTAAAACCACTAGTATGCGTTAAATGTTTGCTAAAATATGAAGGTTCTGGCAAAATATGGCAATGATTGATTTTAGTGTTTGCATGACTATTTATTGTTTGCACACAAATACATGCAATGCTGCATGTGTTTATTGCTCAAATGAGGTCTGGTGAGTATTGAATTATAAAAAGCACACGTTATGATGTCATATGGTTCATTCTAATGCAGGAGCTGCAGGATATGAAAAATTGAATGTTAATTGTTGGAAAAAAAGTCAAAATGTTTTTAAAAGAGGAAAACAGGTTGATGGATTTCAAATGGTAACTTTGCATAAAGTGAGATACCATCAGAGGAAGCATTGCAATTAAATAATTCACATTAACATGATTTGCCTTTGAAAAACCATACATTCTTCAAGATACTGGAGTCTTTTAGTCAAGGTAGTGGGAACGACTTTCTGGGGAAAAGGTGATTGACTGTAAAAAGCAACAGCATTCGTCATCATCTCAGTCAGGGAGAAATTTAAGAGAGAATTAATTCAGTTTTGAGCCTTATTTTTGAAATGCACATGAGGTCCATACCCAAAGTCCTCAGTCGGCTCAGACAGCGATAGCCATCTTGGTCTAGATCGAGTCCACTACTGTTGAGGTTAGATATAGATTGTGTTGAAGATTCCTTATATTTTCTGTCCAATATCTCCAAGGAGATCTGCATTCAACCTCCCAACTAACAAACTCTTAGGACTTGCTTAAATTGATTCCCAG
Organism: Pseudomugil gertrudae; assembly: GCA_037177535.1. Lineage (NCBI taxonomy): Eukaryota > Metazoa > Chordata > Actinopteri > Atheriniformes > Pseudomugilidae > Pseudomugil > Pseudomugil gertrudae. The sequence continues at coordinate 14,903,314 of JBAMHV010000005.1, read as the reverse complement.
TATGCATCATTCTGGCCTTTTCCAAAAAGAGAGGTGGTTGTGGCAGCAGGGGGCTTCATTCACATAGAAATTAAACGGTCCGTGGGCAAAGCATCTGCAATTCCAAAGCCAAGGGGCTGGAAATGTTGCCAATTTGGAGGCATTAACTTTTTTTCCTCTTTTCTTCTCCCCTCAAATTGAAAATGGCAGTTTATTTAGGGCTCTTTAATTAGTTTAACAAAGCTGAAACCGCTTCAGGCTAGCTATTTAGAGCAATATGTCTACACCTTGGAGACTGTAGAGCTAAAGTAATTAGCACTCGCTATATTGACAATTTCACTGGATATAAGATATTGTTATATGCACGGTAAAAAAGACTGATGCCAGCACAAACTGAGAAGCACAGAGAACTACAGACCTCGAATTACATTTAAATCCCTCATTAGATTGCTGTGGTTTGCTGCTGCAATTAGTTTGTGTACCTGAAAGTGTGGACAGATGCCATTAAATATAAACATCATAAAGTGAATATGTTTCACTTTGAGAAGCTTTTTTTCTGTAATGGACAGTGAAAAAGATAAATCACAATCAGACACTGAATAAGGAAGAGCTTTTACCGTGTTTATTCTATTATTTCCAGCATTTTATTAACTAAAACATATTCTTATGCCAGTCTGCACAGTGGCGCAGTTGGTTAGCTCTGTGGCCTCACAGCAAGAAGGTTGCCGGTTCGAGCCTGGGGCAGGGTTCAAACTGGGAATCTTTCTGTGTGGAGTTTGCATGTTCTCCTCGTGTTAGCTTGGGTTCTCTCTGGGTACGGCTGATTGGAGACTCTAAATTGTCCAATGAGTGTGTGTGCATGGTTGTCTGTCTCTGTGTGTTGGCCCTGTGATGTACTGGCGACCAGTCCAAGGTGTACCCCACCTCTCGCCCGTTGTGATAGCCCCCCCATGACCCTGTTCAGGGAAAAGCAGTAGAGGATGGATGGATATTCTTATGCTGAATTTAATTTAGCTTGCCTTTTCTATTCTTCTGCTGTCATATCATAATTTTCAGATTTCCTTGTATGGTCAAATTGTCCCTGCAGTGCACCAATGCTCTAGAAATCCTTTAAAGTGGAAGTTTTCAAATTGCAAGTAAAAACTAATGACTACCACACAGAGAGGATTCTACAGCTACAGTATTTCGCCTGCAACTCATGAAAAGCTTGGAATGAGAAGCTAGCAAAAGTCACAAGATGAGTACGAGCAGTAGTTGGGTTCGGCTTTCCAGGCCAAACAGCAGGTGCAGTTACCCAACAGGATATATAGGATATATAGCTTCAAGTGGGCGATACCCACACAGCAAACATAGCTACATAGCAATGAAGCTATACTTTAAGAATATACAAATCCAGACTTTTTTTTGAATGAAAGGTTTTGCACCTTGAAATAAAATGTTTAAAACAACCTACATAGATGTAAGTTCACATGTATCCACAATGAACCATTTTCCATACAAATTATTGTGTGGACAAGCATGAACAGTTATTTTTCATTTGCCCTCAAATGAAGGTAATGTTATTGTTAAATGATAGAATGTTTCTTTCATAGCAGGAAGCTCACTGTGTGGGACTGAAAGCTGTCTTACGGGCAGTCAGATAGGGATCAGGCTTCAGGGAGATGGGGACTAAAGCCTGGAGTTTGTCCTTCTTAACGCTGTGAAGGGCAGCCTTGGCTTTGAGAGAAGACTGACATTGATTTTTTGGCCTGCCTATGGAATGGCTGAGGCACCTGCAGACAGAATGATTTATAAAACTGATCAATTTATTTTTTAAAGTTGTTCTTTTTTTCTTGTTAAAGTAATGGATCTTCTTGACACTCGGATCTCCATATAGTACATGTTTAAGGATGCTTGGAAATTATATATTTGTTGAAATCTGGAAGGTAAAACCAACAAAGTAATAAATGCATGAAACCAAAACATAAAAGCAGGTATCCATTTTTTTGTGTGTCACCTTTAACATGTTTTCCACCCAGTAAATTGGACCTCTTGCGACTTTACTTTATTTATTCATTGTTTTTACTGAATCTAATCTCAAAGAACTTTTTAGATCTGCACCAAATACCTTCGCCCCCTCCCCCAATTCCTTCTACCAGACACTTCTATCATTTAATTTGACTTCATATTGCCCTCTCACCCACTCACATAGGTAAAAAATACTACCATAGCTACAGCCACCACAGAAGTTGAGATCCTGCTGCTTAACCATAAAGTTCACAAGAAGTGTAGAACCTTTTTCCTGTATCGTTATGTTGTCAGTGTGTGGTTTTCCCACTCTGGACAGCCAATCAACATTCTTGAGTGGCTCTGGTAAACAAACAACCCACTTTGGGATGGATCAAAGGCTGTGATATGAAGGTGTAGAAGGTTGTGAGAAATGTTAAAGTGGTTGAGACATGAAGCTGCATAAGAATGAGAGAATATGTTTAGAAATACATTTGCTGGCAGTGAACACCTGCTGGGCTACTGCCTGGGTGCTGAGCCATGTAATGAAATAATGAGCTGCTAACTAGTGCTAGGCCAAGTTAAAGAGGTAGCTGCTGTGCGATGGAGAGCAAGCTAGTATTTTAAAATACAATTTGTATCATGTAATGAGCTCGGACTTGGCTGATCTTTAAATAACCTTAACACCTTTAAACTGTAGAGCAGGGACTTGGACTTCTTGAGGCTGCTGGTGCATAGCAGGTGTTCAATGTTTTCCTGCTGTAAGACACCTTATTTAAATACAATTGATCCCTAACAAAGCCATGTGATGGACTGTCCAGGGTGTACCCCACCTCTCGCCCGATGTCAGCTGGGATTGGCTCCAGCCCCCCTGGAACCCAGTTCAGGGAGAAGCGATAGAAAATGGATGGATGGATGGATGGATGGATGATCCCTAACAGCTTGTCATCAAGTTGCTCAAAAGGGGAAGTTTTGCACAAATGGCCTCTTAATGGCCCATTAATCTGAGTCAGGCACGTTGCAGCAGGCAAACATCTAAAAGAGAGATATCAACCCTGTGGGCTGTAACCGAAACACCAGAGGGTCTAATTTGGCCCATGGGATGAATTAGCATATATTCAAAATCTCTTGTTATAGTTATAACTTCAGTTTTTATTGAGAGGGGAGTCAGTTAATGTGGTCTGGACAACAACCCAATGTATATTCATTCAAAATCACTTCTAGCTATTGAAAAGGTACTTTAACCACAAGGTGAAAGATTGTATTTTTCAAAGCTTATAATGCTGTTATCTTACTGGTTCAGCCCTTCTGACACCAAATGGTGTATTACGTAGCCTCTGAGCTAAAGAAAGATTGATCTGATCTGCAGCAAAGTGTCCTTCGCGCTCTGGAGTTGATGAAGCATGCTATAGAGAATGCACTTCCACTTCATTATGTGAAACAAGAGCTATAAATATGTCTGTCTGAAGTATATCACACACACTCACAAAACTACCAATGACAAGATACTTCAAAGGAAAAATGTATCTTATACTTAAAAATTTAAACTCAGCAGAGTTTTCTAGCTTTGTAAATGGTTGTTTAATGAGGCCGGAAAGTGTGTTCCAAATATTAAGGAATTATACAACTCAGGTTCCCTTGTGGAATTTTAAAAGGGTCATTCATGTATTGTGAAAATTCAAATTCATTGTTGTGGGTTTGGACCCGGTTGTCGAACAGTGGACGAGAGAGTTGGTAAGGGGTGTCATGGGAGTTGGACCATCCAGTCCACATACATTTTACAGACACTTAAATAAATGTGCAACTATGACTCTGGGGATTTTTGTGGGGGTTGCTCTGACAAGAACGGGGTGCTGGAGTGCAGGCTAATAAGTCTCTATGTACCAAAGCAAGAGCTGTATCCACAATACTGACCAAAAGCTGAATTTCCTCACATGTGTGTTGGATTGCATATACAATGTAAGATGTATCAGCTCTATATGGTTCAGGGCCTCATTTATAAAGCTTGCTTATGCACAAAACAAGCCTGAAAGTTGCGTAAGTACTTTACTAAGCAAAGTTTGGGATTTATAAAAATACAATTAACGGAGTAAAGTGTGTATTGCTTGAACCTTGCGTAGTAAAGTTTTGGAGAGAGAAAACTAGCAGCTGATAACATAATACATTTAAGCCACATTAAACCATGTTTGTTATCATTCACTTCAGACTTTGTATCATTGTAATCAAAAACACAGAAGCATGAATTATTATAGACATGCTTAAAATACGGAGGTGGTGTTTTTTGGTACATTAATTGGGAAGAATGTGAAACCATATAAATACTGCAGTGACACGTGCATAATGCTTCCCAACAGACAAGCTTGCACTACTTCATGACTTTGCCAAGAGTAGGATCAGGATGGAAGATTGTTTAAGGATCACAAAGATTTCCTGGCTCATGATGACGACTGGCTGATAAGCAGATTTAGGTTATCAAGAGCTGTGTTCTCACATGTGTGCCGAACTGGGTCCGGTGTTAGATCCACCAACCCGTCAGAAACTTGCAATCTCGGTGAGAATGAGTTTGTCTGTGTGAACCACAAAAATGTGCATTAAGTTAATGTACAAGTTATTTGTGACTCAATGTGGTTCTAATAAATGTGACTGCATGGTGGCCTGGGTCCATTAATTCATCCTGCTGCACAGCAGTGAGGAGAACAAGAATGGATGGCAGCAGGATGGCTGCTCCAGGTGACAGAGGATATCCACTGAGGCGTTGACTACTCATGCTGTTTGCAAACCCCCCAGAGCGCAGAGCAGGTGCGCTTTGATGTGGTCCAGGCTTGTATACGCTATTGTGGAGCGAGCCATCGGCATCACCACCCAAACCACCTTGAGACCATGTTTTTATTTTTGGCACAGATGCCTTCATCAAGCATGTATCATGGCAGCAATGTGCAAAACGCCACAAACACTTGATGATTAACAAGCCAAAACATTTATGAGCTGCTTCGCATTGAGCATGTATGGTAGAAAGTGTATAGGTGCAGTGAACAAAATTCACCTGCGCAATCTTTTCAGCAAGGGTCTGATGGGAATTTGCTGCACTTGTGCATAAGCAAAGTTTTTTAAATCAGACTTTTACTTTGGCAAAGCAACTTTTTGGTTTTTAGTGTAAGTACAAATTTGGTAAAGATTCTACGCAAAGTTTTATACATTAGGCCCCAGGTATTTTTTATTTAAATGCTCATTTCAGAAGATCTTAAAGATCTGCAGATTGTGTTGAAATTCTAATTGACTGTCCAAACTTTACCTAAGTGCTAATTAAAGTGAAGGTTTTCTTAGCTTTTGTGATCCATAGGCTAGAAGAACAGAAGAGGAAACACTGAGCTCCTTCCCATCCAGTTCAAAGCATTTAACACTATTTTCAATTAGCATTCCTCCCTGAGAAGTCTAAAAGAAATAAAACACTCATTTTAAAGCTTACTGTGAGATTTTAAATGAATTTATGCTAAATAAACAAAAACACACACACACATCAATCAACCTTTAAAACAAAAACAAATGAACAAGTCAGCTTTTTTGATTACAGCTTCATGAAAGTAGAATAGCATGGCAACATTAGGAGGATCAACACATATGTGACTTTGAAGTAAAACAGTGACTAGTTACCACTCTAACTTGCCAGCAATGAAAATTCATTCAGCTGTGGTGAGCTTGTCAATGTTAATGCTTATTTTTGTGTACATAATTGATTTTTAGGCTTATTTTCCCTTTGTCTTTCTTACTTTTGTCTTCCAGGGAGCCTTTGTAAGATCTGACCAGGCACAACGATTGAAAACTTGCCTTTTGGCTAAATCTTGAATATTTATGTGGTGGAGATGGATTTTCTCTCTCTCATTGGAATCCCAGGGTGTGGTGCATTTGGCACCGATTGTTGGGTGGATCAAGTGCCTTTATATCTGGACAGGTGTTTCTCCCTCAGTATGTGTCCTTGGCTGTTCTTCTACAGACAGTGTGGCTGGTAAAGCTTGTTCCTCATTACCACGCTGAACTTGTAAGTAATGCCATCTCTTGTTCTTGCCTGCTAGGGCTGTGGTCTATTCTGCGTCACACCGGCTGTTTTTTCTAAAGTGTGGTAGTTTGCTGGTTGGGGTTGGTCACACTGACAGAGCAGTGTAGCGTTACCCTTTGGTGAGTATGTGGCCCTGTTTGGATAGGAGCTGCTGCTGATAGTTGTGCCAGGTGCGCTTTCCTGATTGACCTACAGGTATAAATGGCAGCTTCCTTAGTGGCTGCGAGTTCAGCGGGGCATGAGAAGCATTTGGTTGTGCAAAGGATACCCGCAAGATTATTGAAGAGGCAGCTGGTAAGGACATTTGGGTGAGCGATCTGTTCATGGTTGATGGGCTGCACTCCAGGGGTCCGTTCCAGAAAGCGGGCTTAACTTACCGTGAGCTAAACTCCGCCCCAGAGGTTAATCTATCCAGAACCTGCTTGCTCG
>JBAMHV010000005.1:14877846-14896766 GCA_037177535.1 Pseudomugil gertrudae | reverse complement strand
AAAGGTGCGGTTATCAACAGACTTACTCCTAAACTTATCCGGATATGTCACATATCCGGCTTTCTGGAACAGGCCCCTGCTCTGATTCTTTGAAATGTTTGTATGGGAGAACAGAGGTGACATAATTAATATGGTAATTGGACAATGTGGCTAAATTTGAATTTTAACTTAAGTAGTTGATCAGACATTGTGATTTACATATTGCGTATTTACCCTTTTGTTTGTGTTTAAAGGTTTTTACCTGATTGACTGACTGGCTAAAAGATTTAAAGAATAAATAAAGAAATTGAATAACACCCAGACGAGTTTGTATTGTCTGTGGGGAGAGTGGTCATAAGAAGATATTTTATTGGTGTAAAGAATTTAAAGCTCTGGGATTGGTAGAGAAGAAGGAAGCCATCTGAAAGTCTGGGCCCTGTAAGAATTGTCTTGAGGTCCATGATGATGGGGAGTGCAAAACAACCTTCCTCTGCTAAACAAGAGGGGGTTCAGAGCATCATTATCTTCTGTGCCCAAGCCCTGGGAAGAAAGCCCTACTTAAAAGGAGGCCAAAGTCAAATCTGGCTGGCCTCAGTAAGAAAAAGTGTACTGAGGACCAGAAAGAGTTCATGCCATGACTGTCCCCAGAGCTGGCCCAGCAATACCGAAATGTTTTCTGTAACGTTGCATCAAAAACTCTCAGTTCCACAGTAAGTGAGAATCTACGAGGAGGATGTGTCTTGCAAGAGTTTCCTGTTATAATGATGATACTCGAGGTAACTGCAAATGCCGGCCAGAAAATAGGAACATTGATAGATTTGGCATCAGATACAAACTATATAACTCATGAGGCTGCAGGTCAATTGAACCTGAGGAATGAAGATTTGACTCTGGTGGTCCATTGAGTTGGAGGAATGCAAGTTACAGTAGAGACAAAGTGGTACCTCCTAAAAAATAGGGTCAAGACCCCTAAGGGCACATTGGTGTTTTATCAACTTGTATGTTATGGGCTGGATAAAATTGCAAAAATCCATCACCATGTATCCCCAAGCAAATTGCAAAGTATCTTCCCAGACGTTTCTCCTCAGGAACTTACTTACCCAAGCAGATCAAGTTACTGATCAGTCACAATGAGGGTCAGCTTGCGCCCCAGAAGGTGCGTACTGTCAGAAATCTTGTTTTGTGGGATAGCACTCTTGGAAATACCGTGGCAGGCTCTCATATGGATCTCTTGGAGGAGGGTAGTGTTACAGCTCACGTGTCAAGGACCCATTTTAAAAATATTTGGGACCCAGTAAAATATTTGGAGCACACGCACAAGAGCACAGGCCAGCGGCGCCAGGTCACTCGGTCCTCCACTTCAATAATCAATCGTGGTTTTCTTGAGTGGTGGAAGTGGGATAGCATTGGTGCTGCCTGTGAGCCCAAATGTGTAGGGTGCCGCTGCGGAAAGTGTCAGCCTGGTTTAACTTATACCACCGATGACCATCATTGCCAGGAGCCTCATTGGCACACTAAACATCCTTGGGTCAGAGACCCTGGAATCTTACCAAATAAAAGAAGGGCTGTAGAAGCGACTTTGAGGACTGAGTGACAACTGTGCAAGGAGCCAGAGTGGAAGGTGGCTTACTGGACTCAAGTGCATGACATGGTTGATTGGGGAGCTGCTGTCAAGCTGTCGAGAGAAGTGATTGAGAGCTGGGCAGGCTCCGTGTGGTACATCAGCCATCTCGTTGCACCAAACCCACATTCAATCACTACCCCAGTACACTTAGTTTGGAATAGCAGCCAGACATTTAGAGGGCAAAGCTTAAATGATTTTCTTGTCAAGGGCCCTGATGTGCTACACAACATATGGGCTGTCCTCCTCAGGTTTCAGCAAGGTATTTTTGCTGCCCTTGGTGACATTAAAAAAGATGTACAATTCTGTAACTCTTGTCTTTGTGAGTACACCCTTTTCAAGTGTGGGTACAGCACAGCTAAGGAAAACACTTGACAGTAAGGGGACAAAACTGCAGTATTCCAGAGGAAAGACTGCACTTGATGGTTCAGATGTGGGTGTGGTTGGCCCCCTAAAGTAATGGAGCAGGAAGTGCAACAGCTGAGAGTACCTCAGTTGAGCGTAGACGATAAGAGGCTGCTCGAGGGTGGGGCTTCCCAGGCGGGTCCTGCTGCAACAGGTGACCTTACCTCAGCTGTTGCTGTTCTCACTGAGAGGTTGGTGGTTGTGCCCAGGGACCGCCGCTACCCCATGTTTAATGGTAAGACTAGCATTGGTATTACAAGGTTGAGGAGATGCAGGCCTGCGTGTGTGGCTGCCACCTGTCAGTGGCTGATCAAGCGTTCTTTCGCCCCGATCACCTCGAGGGTTAAGGGAAAAAGAGCTTAAGTATCTCAATACTGCTGAGAGTAGAGAACCAGGAAAGATTTTTCATATTGTGAAAAAGCTATATGGCTGTTCTAGGTCATATGCTTACAGCAAGCATTCTTTTTCAGAAAACAAGAAGGTAAAACTTGAAGTTCTGTCTTTAATGGCCCTGATGGAGCAGGTCAAGCAGTGTGCCCCTAAGGGCTCTCAATGCTGAGGTTCTGCTTCGGGACCAATTTGCTGAACATGTGCTAGATAGTGCCCTCCGTTGGGAGCTCAAGCATTACATTTGTGGTCATCCACCCACCTCATTGCGGGAGGTATGAGGTGAGGCCCTCCGGTGGGAGAGGGAAGAATTCTCAGGTGGTGCTAGGGAGTGCAGCCACACTCTCCCTTCTATAACTGGCTGGCAGTATTGAGTGCATGGCAGTCAGTCTAATCCACCTGCAATATGAGAAAGTTAGGTCTCATATTAACCAGCTCCTAGAGACTCGGGTAATAAGCGAGAGTAACAGCACTTATGCCTCTGCAATTGTCCTGGTTTGGAAGAAGGATGGCAGTCTGCGCATGTGCATTGACTATTGCTTTCCTAACAGCAAGACCCTGAAAGATGCCTTCCCTTTTGCCTTGTACTGAGGGAAGCCATGATGTCCTTTCAGGAGCTTAGTGGTTCTCTACCCTTGACCTGGCCAATGGCTACAATCAAGTACCAGTCTCGAGCAAGATGAGCACAAGATGGGTTTTTGTGCATGGTTTGGCTTATATGAGTGGAACTACATTCCCTTTGGGTTGTGTAACTCACCAGGTACATTCCAGCGCCTTAGGCGACAGCTGTTTGGAGTTCAGCAGCACCAGTCTCTGCTCTTGTATCTTGATGACATCATTGTATTTTCTTCTTCTGTCTCCCAGCATTTGCAATGACTGAAGATAGTTCTTGATTGTCTCCAAAAGGAAGGCTTAAAGGTTAAGTTAGAGAAGTGCCGGTTCTTCCAACAGGAGGTTGGATATTTGGGGCATTTTGTATCTGATAAAGACGTTTCCACAGACCCTGCCAAGATAGAAGCAGATGCCAAATGGCCAACACCCCATCAAGTAACAGAGCTGCACTCATTTTGGGGGTTCGTCAGTTACTACATGCGCTTCACTACAGGTGGGTTTTGCAAGGCTAGCAGACCCCTGCATCAGTTGGTGGCCAAACTGGTAGGTGCAAGATCTGCTAAAGGGTCTGAACTGGTTTTTGACTCTGTGTGGACATCAGAGTGTGAAGAGCCCCTGTTCTGGCCTGTGCCAACTTCTTGCAACCTTTCATGTTGTAGATGGATGCAAGTTATTCAGCCGATAGCTTATGTCAACAGAGGCCAAAGCCCTTCAGAACAGAATATGTCCGACTATAGCTCCACGAAGCTTGAATTTATGGCCCTTAAGTGGGCAATGATAGAGAAATTCTGAGAGTAATTGTTGGAGCATAAATGTGTGGTTTACACAGACAATAACCCACTGAGTTACCTTCAATCAGCCAAACTGGGTGCCACAGAACATCATTGAGCTGCGTATTGATCTGGCCGAAGTAATAAGAATGCGGATGGTTTATCCACATGTCATGCAATGCTTTGGCTGAACAAGTCCTGCCGGGCACCTCAATTCCACCATGTCTTCAGAAGCAGGCACACTCAGCACTACAGATGCCAGCAACCCAGGCACTGTTGTCTGTCTTTCCTGGGCATTCTTCAACAGATCTTCATGTCCTGCAGGGGACTGATGCTGTTCTGAAGGACTTCTTGGTTTGCTGGAGGAGAAAAGTTTGACCTACCAAAGAGGAGAGGCAAAATCTCTCCAAAGCTGTTCTGGCCCTGCTACGGCAGTGGGACCACATTACTGAAAAGAATGGTGTCCTTTATTGTTTCTTAAGGGTATTTTATTATATTTAGACTCCAGTGTTCTCCTCATGGGGATCCTCCATACTGGGGGTCCTGCCTTCTTGGCTTGGGGTTGGTGCTGCAGTAGCTGCCCCAGTCTGGGTAGCGTGGGGTTCGATGTTGCAGCCTTACAGCTGTGGCGTGGACCCTGGCCTGCCTTGGCCTAGATGCTGGGTGGTTGCGGTATGCTTTTATGGCCGTGGGGGCACTATCTCCTGGTGTGGATAGATCCTGTTAATATGGTTTCCTCACATCAACATCAGTGCAGAGCCAGATGTTTCTACCTTTTTTAAGTTAAGAGACAGTTGGGGGTGGGGTTGGGGTGGGATGGGTGTGGGGCTGTCTGTCTTTGTATGTCCACTTTTTGTAATTCCTTGTTATGTTGTCTGCCTTTGTTTTATTTTCTTTTAATTGATTTTATCATGTGAAACACTTTGTGTTGCCAAAGCATGAAAAGCGCTTTATAAATAAAGTTTTTGATTTGATTTATCATCCTGATAGTGGGAATGAGATCCTCCAGATCTTTTTGCCTGCAAACCTTAAGCATGAGATATTCCAACCATTTTATTAGCAACATGGTCACCAGGGCATGGAATGCATCATTGACTTGGTTAAACAATGCTGCTATTGGTAAGGAATGTCTTCAGATATAAAGCAGTGGGTTCAACAGTGAGCGTTGCCAGGTGGCCAAAGACCATGGAATGGCACCCAAGAACTACACGGGCCATTTACTGGCACACAGGCCAAATGAGATTGTGGCTATAGACTTCAGTGTTGGAGCCATCGCAGACTGGGCTGGAGAATGTTTTGGTGATGACAGATGTGTTCACCAAATACACAGTGGCTATCCCAACTCGGGATCAAAAAGCACCTATAGTTGCTCACTTTCTGTTGACAGTCTTTAAGTTTGGTGTTCCAAACCGAATTCACCATGTTTAAGGCCGGAGCTTTGAGAAATCATTAATCCAGCAACTTTGTGCTTTGTATGGAGTCTCAAAGTCACTGATCACCCCATGCCATCAAGAAGGCAATGGATAGTGCGAGTGGTTCAGCTGAACACTCCATAACTTTCTGCAAATTTTGCCAGTGACCCATAAACAGGACTGGCTTCCACATGTGTTGTTTTGCCACAACACCCCCATTAAAGGCACTGGGGAATCACCAGTTCTCATGTTTGGTTGTGACCCACAGCTCCCAGTAAATTTCCTACTGGGAGTAGACCCATTACTCGGATGTTTTCAGGACTGGTTGGTTGAACATCAAGCCAGACTCCAGGTGGCATGCGATAAGGCCCGTGAGCGGCTGTCAGCAGCTGCAGAAAGTCGTAAGCAACATCATGACCAACAGATTTGAGATGACCCACTGCAGGTCAATTGTGGTCAATTGACCCACTGCAATTGTTCTTTTTGTGTGATCATAGTGTGAAAAAATGTTATAAAATCCAGGACACCTGGAGCCCTGTATTGCATCAGGTGCTAAAGGCACCATCTGAAGGAGGGACAGTTTAATCAGTCACCCCACTGCATGACCTACACAGGGTAAAGACCATACACCAGGGGGATTCTTAAAGTTCATATCGGGCCAGAGGCTGTCCCTAAGTCTCCCCCACCCTTTGCTTCAGTGTCAGTGGATGACCCAAGCGAGAGCGATCTTGTGTTTATGGTCAGACTTGTCTGTCCCTTCAGTAGCGGGGACTGGGGGTACCCTCCTCCCAGTCACCATGCACACCAGGTTAAAAAAAAAGCACTTACATAGACAGATTCAAACATGATAAGTCATCCCTCCTACAAGAGGAAGGCGAAAAGGCCGGCGTACTGCGGAGAGTTGAGCTGCCCTCGCACAACTATCAGCAGCAGCTCCAATCCAAACAGGGCCACATGCTCACCAAAGGTTGACGCTACACCGCTCTGTCAGTGTGACCAACCCTAACCAGCAAACTACCACACTGTAGAAAAAATATCAGGTGTAATGCAGAATAGACCACAGCCCCAGCTGGCAAGAACAATAGATGGCATTACTTACAAGTTCAGCGTGGTAATGAAGTACATGCTACACCAGCCACACTAACTGTAGCTGAACAGCCAAGGACGCATACTGAGGGAGAAACACCTGCCCAGATATAAAGGCACTTGCTCCACCCAGCAATCAGTGCCAAATGCACCACACCCTGGGAATGCAGTGTGAGAGAGAAAATGTCACTCCACCACATTTTAGAAGCTGTGTCTTTTTACTAATATGCTATGTTCCCATCATAAAAAATAAATAAATGAAAAAAAAAAGGTTAGAGTAAGTTATTAAGAAAAAGCAACTGTTGTGTGAGGTGTGATTTGTACTGGAAAGACAAAAACCAAGGCATCAAACAACATTTCAATGTAAAAGCAAACACATTGTTTCATAATCAGAAGAGCAATTATAATTCAGCATTTATCAGAATTTAAACAGTTGACCTCCTAAAAGAATCTCATTGCCAAACAATAGGAATGTAAGCAGAGTGGTGATGAGAAACTCTGCACATTCGACAACACTTTCACCTTGAAGTGTCAGTGAATGGAACCCTGAACACATTTAGCTGTTTTCACTTTGACCAACAAACACATTTCTCATAGAAAAAAAACAGTTTAATTTCATTTCAGCTTTTGTTATTTTCTATTTTCTTTTAAACCCAAGCAGAAGCGGATAGTAGAAAAATGTTACCTCCAGCCCAGTTCAGGTCGTTGGGGTCAAAGGTGGTCAGAGGTGAAGTCCAGGACGTGAGCCATAGGACAGGACAAAGGGTGGTACACGTATTGGCGAAGGTTACAAAAGAAAGAAAGAAAAGACAAAAGCACAAAAATATGGCAGCAAGGAGAAGGTAGAGACGTGGGTGGCAAAACCATAAAACATGAAGGAGATGTGAAACGTGATGAAGAAGGAGGTAAAGATGAAAAGGACTCAAAACGTAAGAGGGGGATTTGGAAAATGGAAGGATATGGCACAGAGGGGAAGGTAAAAAAGCAGACGAGGAAGTAGCTGGGGGAGAACAGCAGTTTTGAACGGCTAGTAGCAAAGAGGCTGAGTCATTTCCTCTTAAGAAAAGGAAGAAAAAAGAAAGGAACAGGAGAAGAAAAAAAGAACCAAAATAAAAAGGATTAAACCCATACCTTGGTCGTTTAACGTCAGGTGCGCCAGACCTTGAAAGGGAAAAAACAGAAAAAAAGAACAGAAAGAGGAAGAAAAGAAGGTCACAAAAGGCACGGGAAGAAAAAAAGCATTGTCACAACGTTGGACTGCAGTTTGTGACAGACATCCTGGGGCAGACTTGGATGTCAGAGTTCAAACCAAAGGAGGAAAAAAATAAAGAAAACGAGAAAGAGGGAGAGATAGAGAGAGAGAGAGAGAGAGAGAGAATAGTAACAGAAAGCAAGCAAACACTTCTTGAGTGAGGTGTGGGGTGTTTAGAAAAAAAAGAGCATTTTCATTGGCGCAACCCCCGAAGGCTATTGCTCACACAAATGCTTTTTTTTTCCTCTGGAGTACTTATGGAACACATAGAACTGTTTGGCAGAAAAGGCTTGAACTGAATTCTCTGTCTCTTACTACTCACATCATAAAACAAGAATCAAACTCTGCAAGGTTGCGAGGTCTCACTAAGAGGTTTCAGGGATGCATTCCAGCGGAAAAAAAAGTGTCAAGACAAAACAGCACCTGCAATCCAACATAAGCCTGCAGCATCACAATATCCCTTCAGAAGCAATCTAACCAACTGTAAGCTATGTGCACAGATTCATCCAAATACACAGATCAATAGAGTGAAAAAAGAGCCGCCCACAATGACTGTCTGCTGTTGGTGGTGAATAAATCAGAAGCAACAGCTGAATAAGGCCAAGAGCACACAAACCATTCATGTACTTTATGATACTATGCTATGGAAGGTTGATCCTCTGTGTAAACACAAACATGCAGTCACATGCTCATAGTGGCTGTACCATCATTTTCCTCAGTTTCTTACTTTTAATTATTTCCAGCGCAAACCATGAATAAAGCAACATCTCCTGCAAAAACCATGACCAGAAGCACTGACATATTTAAAACAACTACGACATGCGAGGCAACCCCCACCCCATGCATCACAGGCCTGCTAGGGAAAGCCACATCACACCAAATCCTGAAGGACAGCGCTGAATGCTAACTGTAATAACACAAAGTGTTATTTAATATAGCAACTCAGCTATGAGGGAAAATTAAATACCACAGCCCAAAGCAAAGCTAATTCCCAAATGTCTAAAGGAAATGGATTTACCCCCGGGCAGGCCAAGATATAAACAGCATTATATCTGTTCAACTACAAGATTCCAAAGGTCAAATCTTTTGAAGTCTATCTGTCTTTCAGTGATCAATACCATTTCAGACATAAACCTCTTGGCATTACTACCAAACAGCTCACTCAAAGCAGCAATTTCAGTATCAAGGATAAGCTGTGTTGCAACTCAGGGGGTTTGTTCTGTGATTCTGTTTAGAAAAATGATTATTTCCCAGCATGAAGAGCAGTCATACAGACAGAAAATATGCAGGCTTCAGAGTGTCAAAGCTCAATAACCAAGTTTAAGAGGAAAAAAAGATTTTCAGCTAACTGATTGTGATGAAATTGACACGTGTTGTACAGAAGATATAGATAATGCATTTATGACTGCGAGTCTGGGAAGTGCTGTAGCTTTTGCAAAATAGAACAACATCTTCTAAAAGCTCATTTATTCCTTTTTTCCCCTCAACAAAAATATTTACACATATTTTAATCATCCAGGGGGGTGTTCCACCATTGTAACTAAAAAAAGCTGAATGGGGCAAGTCTCACTTGCACAACACAGGTGAATGTGTTAGAGATTGCTCAGACTCTTTTGTCTGCATTCTTACTCAGCTTGTCATCTTACCACTATAAAGCATTGTTGATCAGCTGTTATTCATAACAAATCCTCCAGGTTGGCCTCGCCAACTGGTGGTCTCTGTGCGAGAGAATAAACAATCCTTCTAGCCAGCTGTTTTTGACAGATTTTCTGATTTCTATTCCATAATTTATCTTGTGTTGACTGTTGCTTCTTCGCTGATTTTAGTATTACGTAGATCTGCGTCGCCTGGCAGATCTGGAATGAGTAACAGCTGACTGATTTATGACGCATCACAGTCGACATATAACGCTTCTGAGGAAAAGTGCAGAGAAATTAGTCCATGCAATCTGAAATGCATTAGTCTATTATGGTGTAGACCCATTTTCATGCAATCAATGTCTGAATTTTTTGTCTAAATTAGCCTTATCCATCTCGCTCACTGTATTTCTCTGTTGCACTCTTTAAATAAGCTCATCGAGGGTAAACCGTTTTTAATGTTGACCAGACAGAACGAGTGTCGGTCACGTGTTTGTGAAAATTGGAAGGGGGATTAATGGGGTATGGATTAGGTTTAATGATGCCTATGTTCATTTTTATTTAATATCATGTTCGTGAGCCTACGTGTATGATAGACCGGGGAACACTTTTAGCATGTGACACTGTTACTCATAGACAGTTCAGATTAGACCAAAAACCAGAGTTTAATACAAAAAAACTTACATCTGTCTTTCAGTCAAAACTGTTTAAACATAATTACATAACGTACATTATCCACAATGTATTGCAATGCATTCATTGCAATTATCCCTGAGCTCAGAGACAGCTGCAACATTCTACAATTAAAAAAAATTTCAGCATTAATAAAAAGGATTAACATTAAAAAATGTAATACAAAAATGTATACATGACAATGGGCTTTGAGTGGCATCAGTTTTATTTTAGCAATACAGTCAAAATGTAAAGATGACAAGAGGCTAACTGTATCTTTCAACTGACAAGATTGTAATAATAATTAATTATATTTGTTTCATTGTTCAATACTTGAAATTCCTGAAAATGTCCAATTTTATGATAGATGGCAAACTCTTTTTCCTCCTGGTAGTAACCAATAGGGATGATGGAGGAAGTCATATGGTACATTCTCACAGTCCTACATTAGGGAAGGCAGCTGAGTTGCTGGAAGTGGTCTCACCATCTTTAAAAAAAACACCATGGTTGCTGCTTCTGTAATGTTCTCATGTCAGCTATCTTGCTCAACACTGCCCCTGCAGTTTGTGGTGGGACTGGCCTGTTTGCTGCATTTGGAGACACAACAACAACATGTCTAGAAACAGACACACTTTTACACATAAAGACAGAAGGCTCCATATCTGTCTTCAGTGGAGAACATAAATGGCTCATAAAGCTAAACATAAAGAAATCTCACGTGCAATAAATCTAGTGAGGCATACCTGTGTATTCAGGCCAATGAATCCCTAACTCATTATACCTGATGAGTTCAGTGCAAAGTCCTAAAGTCTCTTAGACTCCAAGATTCATTCACCCAATCACACATTCAGAGTGAGTCCTCAGCAGTCACTGCTAAGGACCGTTAGATCTTCTACGCTACAATTACTCCAGATAAAGATGTTTTGAAAAAAACAAAAACAAATAAACAAAATAACAACAAAAACAATAGCATAACTGGCATAAGCTGGTAATCTACAGTGTTCATGTGATTATGCTCAAGCATTTGTTTTACAAACAGAAAAAGAAATAGTGTGAGATATCCTTAGTGGTTGTGAACACAAAGACCGGAGATCTAAATCACTTTTAGCTGCTCATGTTGTCCTTTTTTTCTTCCTTTTTCATTCTGTGATTGTGATTCAGGTGCTGAGGAAATCCACAGCGTTATTTATTCATTTGGCAGCCGTCCGTTTCCTGCCGGCCTTTTGCACAGAGTCTAATCATTCTCCCTCTGCAACCTTCTGTTTTTGTTCCTTCGCTCATAATCCATTAAGGAGATAAGGCAGAGGCCCCTGCAATGAAACAGAATGCAGCTATCGCTGCATACCAAATCATTCAAATATACTCCACTCCTCCCATCCTCCTAGCCCAGCCTCGTTCAGCTCAGGCAGAAGCCAGCGGAACGAGTCTGTGGGAGAGAGCGAGTAAGGAAAGGAAAAGGCTGAAGAGGAGAGAGTAAGACAGAGAGAAAAGAGACTGCAGAGTTAGAAGTGGCAGCAAGTTGTTAAATGGCATATCTGGAACAAAGTTTCAAAGAGATGTGCTGAGGACAACGATGAGCCTACATGGAGAAAAGGAAACACGCTCCCAACTATGACAAGTTCTGTTAAAAAAATGGAATAAAACCTGCAAATGCATCATGTTTTTTTTTTTTTTACCTCTAAACACAAACTAACATGCATACCAACAGTTACCGGCATGAGCATGACACTGAACTCACCAGTGCTTAACGTGATTTATGTTTTTACTAATAAAACAGACTAAAAAGTGCTCTCCACCTCAGCTTTCTCATCCTATCTGCAAAATAACATGCTTCACACGTCCTGGAAACACATGACATCACACACACCTTGACATCTGAGCGCTGATTACATCTTTAATTGTGTGGCGAGCACAGATGGGAGTGCCGAACGGAACCGGCGCCGTTTGGAGCGCGTCTGTGATTGGCTGGTGGTGAATGAGTGGCAGATGGAGCAGCATCATAATTCTGTCATTAGGAGGAGACATGCTTGCGTCTTCTCTGGCAAACTCATGTCCCCCTCTGTTTCACCAGTTTTATTTCCACCTTTTCTTCCTGCCTTTCTCCACATGCGGCTCTCCATTAGCCATCTGCAGCTGCCTCCTACTCTCTGCTTCCTTATTTTCTCAGTCTACGGCTGAGACTGCTACTGTTTTAGGAGCTAAAGACTGTCTACTTCATTTCTTAGCTACAGCAACATCTTAATCTGGACATATTGTTAAGGAATTGAATTGTTTGGAAATAAATGTTGAGGACAGAGTGTGAATTACTGAAGAATCTTATTACACCTTAATATATCACAGCCCTCACAACATATTTTCACATTATGGCCATAATCGTTCTACACACAGTGAACAGATGTGGTGTGTCTCAGGACAGCAGCAGCAACACACCACTGAGAGGAACAAAGAAGAATAGAAGTCATCATCATTATGTCCTTCTATCCCTTTTACACCTGCTTTCCCCTCATCCCTCTGTCTCTCTTTCATCAGATGGAAACAGACTGAGTCAAAAGAAAAGAATGTGCTCACTTTTCAACTGTGTTGATCTGCTTGGGCTGTAAATAATTAGCCCATTTTTAAACAATTTGGTGCTTTTTGTTTACATTTTGCTCTGTGTTATTATTAGTTTAGCTCTAGGTATTGTTGGTTAATCAAGAATTAGAACATTTTCACAGTTTTTTAAAAAAAAATTCATTAAAGTATTATTTTTCCATCTTTCCTGAAAAATCCAGCGAGGGCTATGCCCTGTTAGCCCACTTATACCAAACTGGCAGAATTCAGAGCTTTAATAATTCATTGCAGATTTTTGGTACGAGGAAGAGAAGTAAAGAGATAAAGAGTAAGGGCAATGAACACCTCTACAATATCGATTTCATGCCTGTCATTGTGCTTATTAACACAGAGAAAGCTCTGTTTCATGTAGTAAATGTAGCACTTTAACATCAATTTAAAAAATGGGAGATGGAGGTTTCAATTATGGATGAGACTCAATTCATAAAGTTAATCTAATTAATTACAGGCTTTGTAATTAATTCATCTTGATTAATTAAATAAAAAATATTTGCCCCAAAAGCAACATATTTATTTTATTTGAATTTAGTGGATGACTAAACCAAAAAACAGAGACAAAATATTATTTTAAACTCATTGATGTCCAAAAAAAAAAAAATCTTAAAACACTGAAAAAAAAAATAGAAATGATCCCCAACCAACTATAAACAGACCTAAAGTTAAAGTATCTTTTTAAGTATTTTAGCAGCTCCAGCTATTCTCTAATACAGAGCCTGCTACATGTTTAAATATTTATCTTTTTTTAAAACATTTTCATCCACACTCTTCGTTAAGTTAAGTTAGGCTTTATTATCTGATAGTAAGCCTGGAACAAACTCCAGTCTGGTCTGAACAGAAAGTCTGCTGTGTGTCCTTTTGGACGGGGTAGGGGCTGCTAACGGAGAAAAGTAAATTATACATGCTTTCACGTTACTTATCAAAAGTGTCCAATATCCCCCAGAAAAGTTAGCTATTTCTTTAAATAGCCTGTAGATGGGTCTGAAAAATACCACATTTGTGTGCATCCAGGTAATTGGTCTACAGGGAAAATGGGTTCTCTGTAAACTGGAACCCAACACAGGGTTTGGTGCACCCATTCATAAAAAAATAAGCCCTTAACCCCCCCTCCCTATATCCTTCTTTGCGTTCTTGCATCGTACGTGTGTGTGTGTAAACATACATTTGATTTTCCAGGAGAAACCACAGAGAACAGTGGACCCCAGGTGAAGCATTAAGTGAGTGCAGCATTAAATCTTTATGACTGCTTTCCACTTTACAAAGTACCAACAGTCATCATCTATCTGGGCGATGTCACGAGATGTCTGTAGACCTGTCAAATCATGATTCAAACTTACAGTCACACAGAGACACATAAAACATAATTAAAGCAGCGTTCAGTGCAACGGATGGTGCTTAAAAGTACACATCTATAACAGATGATCGAATGCACGTTTTTCTTCCCTTGATACTCTCCAACATAAACACTGTGAAGTATCTGTAAAGCCAAAGCTGTTGGGATATATCCTATCCATTTTAAACAACTAAGTTTATATAAGTTGTGTATATTTATCACGTTCTGATTGTATTGCGAACACATTCATTGTTTAAAGCTTTGCAAATGTAATGAAAGAAAAAAACAGCACTTCTTTATGTTCTTATTAACTGGGTACAAGTAAAACTTAGACTTTTTGTTCATTATAAGTCATGAAATGGGTTGTGAAAAATGAATCACAGCTTCTTGAGGACTGGTGGGGGGTAGAGATCTTACAGTAGCTCTTCCATCTTAATTAAACAGTTCATAAATAAATTGGAATGCCATATGTCAAGATGAAGAACTTAGATTAATTTCACATTACAGGCAGTGCCGTTAACACACATAAGGGATTGTTGATGATTTCTTCACTTATGCTAATTTACACAAGATTGACTAAAGATTCTCAGAGGGACTCGAGTGTTGGAGCCACATTTCATAAATAAATGTACTTCAGAGGAGGGGCCCTGCAAACGCTGATGGAAAGATACAGAAATCGCAGCATCCAGATGTTAAGAAGAGCTAAACTGGTTCCATTGTTTGCATTTGCCTCCAGTTTCTGGTTTTGAGGAGCTATGCCAAATTCATCTTGCAAAATTCCAATAAACTCTCTATCTGACCTTTATCTTCCTTTTGTTTATGAGGTCAAAATTCATCAGCATCCCCCCCCCCCCCCACACACACACACACACACACACACACACCAATACATCTCTCAGAGAATCCATCTGTTCTTTCTTCCTCATCCTAATCTTCAACTGCCAATATCACAGATGTACGCAACAACCATTCCCTGCTCCATCCACCCTCTGTCACCAGCCAATTTCATGGCATAAATGCCTCTGATTGCCACTTCTGGACTCTGCTCATTACAGAAACTGAAGTTACAGAGGGTGGCGAGCAACACTGTGCATGTCATCTATCTTTGTTTTTGTTCCAGTTTTCAACTTTTTTATCAGAGGCTATAATTTCAACAGCAGTTGTCATGGGAAAAAAACGACCATATCAGTGGAGGAGGGAAGCCAGCTTTCAAGGCAAAAATGATCGAATTGAAACATTTCTAAAAACATAATGAGGCAGATTTGTTTGTTAAAGTTATCCTATATTACCAAAAAAATTAATATATGAATATCCAAATGAATAGAAAATAAAAAAATATATAAAAAAAGACTCAATTTAAATATAAATAAATACAAAAATCAATTCTTTAAATTTATAAACAATAATAACAAAAAATAAATAAATAATAGAAACAGGAGCAAAGCTTTTGCACCACTGAGCTACTAAAGCTGCAGGCTGAGAGGAAGTGATCCACAGGGACATTAGAGCCAAACAGCACCTTGCCTCGAGCATTTGTTGATGCTTAATGCTTCATTTTGACAATCGTTTCCCATGAGCCTGCATTTAGCAGCTCAATCCTGCTTCTCTCTTCTAGCAGTGAGAAGAACACTGTGCACTGCGGATTGTGAAGGGAACTGTTGGCAGTTTTCCTGGAAATGTGGCTCCCAGTGAGGCAACCTCCCGCCTTGTGACTAGAGGTGGGTGTCAGCAGGTAACCGCGACATCATCGCATAATGGAAAATTAATGTTTTCCAACTGAGACAACACACTAACTTCATTTGACTCATTGCGCTGGGTAAACACCATTAGACCTTGCATTTTGCAGTGTTCCTGCAAGTTTAGTCATTTGAGAGTGCTGGGTAATTACGGGAAAACTAATGGAAATTTCTCTAACAAATGTATTCATATTTCATGTGCTTATTCAGTGAAGTGGCAATCTTCTTAGTGGGAATGATCGGAGCATCCACACTGGTGTTTCCTAATATAACAATAATTTCTTTATTTCAAAACAATAACATGATGAAAGGTACACAAACTGATGCCAAAGAGTTTATTCTTATAATCAGTGTTAATCATTTAAAGGCCCTTAAAACCTAACAGGTTTCAATCTCATTTAGTTAATCATTTTAAATTGTGAATTTGACTTTATCCAGATATTCATATCAGAGCGAGAGAGAAGACAATACAGAGACTTAAAACTGAAAATGGGATTATCAGTTTTATGGCACTTCATTTGTGGTTGAAAAGCAGGCAGAGAATGATGCTTTTTTCTTTTTCTCCAGACACAACGGTCCATTGTTTATTTACAACTACCTAACAAAAGCCCGGCTGCCGGCTTTCATCTTACTAAACTCTAATTAGGGTAACTGAACAAATAACAGCAAGCAAGAAGTCCTCTGCATAATCAAACAAAAGGCCTCCTGAGTTCCAGCAAGCAGAAAGAGCACAACAGAGGGAGAGAGCGAGCTGATCACAAGAAAATTAAACAGTACTGAACCTTGTAAACAAATATTTCAACAATGTTAAACACTATGTAGGAAATGTCTGGTGCTCCTGTGGTGTGAAATAGCCCGACTCTGTTTTGGAAAGGGCGGTTCATGTGTGATGGACGCTGAGGAAAAAACTTTAGAGGTTAAAAAAAGAAAGAAACCACAGAACAAGCTGAGAAAGCTTTCTCTGGGGAGCTAAAACAGAATCCATATTTCTGCCCAATCACGCTTCCCGTTTGGCCTGATGTCCGACTCTGTTTTCATCAATACTTTCTCCTGTATTCACATGGACCTTGAACTGGATATATTTTCCTGGAATTTATGGAGGCTGCAGTCAGAGAGAAAAGATATTCACATTTCCTTTATAAAATATCTCTCCCAAAGTTTAGTATTTCTGTAAGTCATTCATCACTTTTCAGGCCTTCTGCAGATGTGTGAGAGTTTGCACCATAACCATGTTGGCATGGAAACTGGTATCTCCTACATGACAACAGCCATACTGATGTTATTGTATTCCTGTGCTTTCTCTAGGTCTTTGCTCTGACATTTACATGTATTGATTTCTCTGGTTTCCTTCTTTATTACAAACCTTAATCAATTCACTTTATTTAGTTGTTGACCATTTTTTATTTGTCCCAGATTGAGCTTATTTCAACTTTTTTCTTCCTGTCAATGAGTATTTTCTTCTATCATCCTTTCATACCAGTTAATACATGACTAAGAAAGGTTGAAGGGGATTCACAACAGAAACTGAAAAGGAGACCCGATTTATCAGATCATGCTCTGGAGTCTATAAAGCTTTTCAAAAGGGCTTTGTACACTTCAAAGTAAGATAAAACTTAGCAATAACTTTCTTACAAGGACTGTTTGTGGAGTGAAATATTTGTGAAGCAAAAACTTCTTTGTAAAGTTAAGAAATCCACGTCACTGCAGTAAAGGCACACTGCAAAGACAGATGTTTGGACAATATTATCCAGATACAAGTCAAGCTTTAACAAAATGTAGGTAGGAACGGTTCATAATCAACTGAGAAGACAATGTACTGTATATATGACATGAGCAGAGCCAATCAGAGACCTGGAAATACTCATCTCAGGTTTATTCTATGTCCAGTGGGATAATTACCAGAGTGGGCTAGTGGGTAACACCGACAAAATGAAGCAGTGACTGATTTCAAGAAATCCTATCTGTGACTATCAGCAGGGTGGAATATGCCCGAAGGTATATGACCACAATAAATCGCCAGAAAACTAAAGGGAGATGGAGTTGCAGTGCTGGTTAACCTCCGTTGGTGTTAACCTGCACATGTCACAAGAGAAGGTCTGCACAAGAAACATGAAACTGCTAGCTGTGAGTTTTCGCCCATATTATGTACACAGAGAATTTATATTCTGGCAGCGGTTTATATAATACCTGGTACTGCTCCAGACATAGTCTGTGATGTCATTAACTCTGTAACATCCAAACACATTTGTGGTGATTCCTGGAGACTTTAACACCACCTCCCTCACCAACGTTCCAACAGTTTGTCAGCTGCTCCACCAGAGAGAATAAAATGTTGAACTTATTTTATGCTAATATTAAAAATGCATACAGCTCCTCTGCCACTTTTAGGAAGATCTAAACATAACCTGGTTCTTCTCACCTCCTCCTACTTGCTCATCATTCAGCAACAACCTGTCATTAGAAAGGCTATTAAAACCTGGTCTGATGATAAGAGGATACTTCCAGGCCACAAACTGGAATGTTCTCTGTGAACCTCATGGAGATGACATCAACAGCTTGACAGTGTGGACAGCACCATCCCAACAAGACCAGTAAGGTGCTTCCCCAGTAACAAATTCTGGATCACCAGTGAACGGAAAAAGCTGCTGAACATCATAAAGGAAGCTGAGATCTTTTAACGTCTGCACCAATATGTTGCACATCTACTAGTCTGTTGTTGAAAGTGTAATCAGCTTTGCAGTGATCTGCTGGGGCAGCAGCATCAGAACCAGAGACTTGAAGAGAATCAACAAACCGATCAAGAAAGTTGGTTCTGTGCTTGGAGAAACTCTGGAGCCGCTGGAGCCGATGGTCCAAAAAGAATACTGCACAAGCTGATGAAGATGATGGAGGATTCTTCACACCCTCTCAACAACACAGTGATGAAACAACAGAGTGTGTTCAATGAGAGGCTGGTTCACGTCCGATGTGAATGAGAGGTACAGTAGATCATTCCTTCCAGCAGCATCAGCCTCAAGAACAAAAGCCTTTATTTTTTTTGTTTTAAAAAACAAACAAACAAATCTACTACACATTTGAATATCCCTCTGGAATAAATTAAGTATTTTTCGTTTTTATTTTATTTATTCTCAGGTGTCACAGAAGTTGTAGATTTTTCAAAACTTTTTAAGGTCTTTAGTCACATTTGTTTTTGGTTAACAAAAGTAAAACAAGTGCTGTTTGAAGAAACTGTCACTTTAAGTTTCGTTCTGAGCCACTGGCTGAGAACGAAGTGCATATAAAGAGAGTGCATATTAGGCTACGTTCAGACTGCAGGGCATAATGCTCAATTCGAATTTTTTTGTGAAATCCGATTTTTTGGAGTGTCCGTTCAAATTTCCAATTAAATGCGCCTTGTGTGATCTCATGTAT
>JBAMHV010000005.1:14858604-14877715 GCA_037177535.1 Pseudomugil gertrudae | reverse complement strand
AGGACCACATATCCAAGTGACCCAGGTCGCATATAAAAAAATCCGATCTGTGTCGTTCAGACTGTTGTAAAAATATCAGATTCATGTCGCTTAGGGCAAAAAAATCGGATTTGAGTCACTTCGGCTCGCGGTGTGAACGTAGCCTAAGAGTCTCCCCTATTTTTTTTTTTACTCAGCCAGGTTTAAAGTTGTGTTGCAATTCACAATGGTAAATTCAGGTCCTTAACGATAAAAAAGGCTACTCCAAGTAGCTCTACAGAAACTGACACAAGCATGTGGTTTATGAGGACAACAGGATTTGTGAGCCATATCTGATGCATCTCTGTGTTTGCAGAATGTTGCTAACGTGTTTGGAATTTCAGTGAATGCGGTGACGACCCCTGCTGCCAGGTCATCACTGTCATTTCAGTTAGCTTTAGTAAGTGGAGGGCAGCTTCATAGGGCTGCTCTTCTCAACTCCACTGATCCCGTATGTCATAACTCTTTGGTTTTGCCATGCTGATTCAAGCCGGTGGCTTTTTAAAAACTCTCGGGGCTATTTTAGCATCTTTAACATTTTTACATTCAGAGATGCAGCTAAGAAAGCCCAGTGAAATGATTGCTTTGCATAGACCAGTACTTCCAGAAAGCCCCTTCTTCTTCCCACAAAACCCCCACCTAGTATCCACTACCTGAACCAGGCTGGACCAGGCCTACATGGAAAGAGCTGGCAGCAGATCAGAGGGGCTTGCTGTGCCTGAATCACCAGTTTTTTGGCACTTGTTGACTCTCATCCTCTCCATGCCAGCCACTATGAACAGTGTGTCAGGGACTGAATACAAGTCCCCACTGGATTAACACGTCCACAGAAAGCCTAAAGGAAACTGGATTAGTGGCTCAGAACGCATATAAGAGTCTCCCCTAAATTTATTCTTCCCCAGGGTCATTACTTGGTCATCAGTTTACAATTTAGAGGCAGATAAAGCATTTAAGAAGCTTCTAATTGATTTTTTATTGTAGTTGCTCAGATAGGACTTGATCTTAGCTGGATATTAACAGTGTCTAACAAACCAAAGTTCAGTTTGCTATGACGATGTGTTAAAAAAGAAAGATCTATGAACAGACAACAGTACAAACTAAAACCACTTCATTTTGTGTTGGAAGTATCTTGGAAATCTGAAGGAAAGAAAAAAAGGATTACCTCTATAATCCATCATACCCTGTTAATGCTAATGCTGCAGCTTGAGATACAAATAACTCAAATCCCTCGCATCCCATCACTGCCTTCCTTTCCTAATTGCAACTCTTTGGGCAAGTATAAAAGCAAAATGAGAGAAAAGAGTAAACTGTGTCCACTGCTGTGTCAGAATAAGCTAAAGATCGCTGCTGCTGCCCAATTAGCTCAACAGAAACCAGTCGACATGACTTATGCGGATCATTTTTTTTGTCAAAAGTCCACAGTGTACACATTCACATTAGCCACAATAAATGATCACTCAGTCAGAGAATGTAATATCAAGTCCAACAAACTGACCACAGGGTCACTGAACCTCTAAATCCAATTATTATATGCAATTATCCAGTATATACAAAAAGAGAGTTTTATCTGACCAGGCGAGGAGGGCTGTTTTCTTTACAGACTATAAAATTGTCTCTGGTGGCTCTCTGGATGGGATGTAAGCGTGACGTGCATGAACAGTCATTTGATAAAGACATTACACTTTTCTTTTATTCCCCTGCTTTACTTTGAAGCGTTTGTATAAGACTTACATGTTGTAGATATTTTCTTGACTCCTCATCACCTCGATCAGCAGCTCTTCAAAACTGTTTACTATTGTTGAACTTTGCCTCTTTCTCTCACTTCAGAAGAAATACTTCCTCTCTTCATCACATTTGTATCAATAGCTACAAAATAGCCATACCTCCTATTCTTCCTCAACAACTGAATTTAAAACATTTGATTTCTGGCTTTAATATGTAAGATTATCAGTCATCTAAGAAAGTCATGGAGCGAGGGTCTTGGTGTACCATTATCAGATTCTCTGGGAGGAGCACTCAGAAATGTTCAGTAAAATCTAGTTACAGACTGATTCAGTCATGCGCAGAATCTCCTATATGTGACAGATGTGGCAACACCAAATGATTCATTTTCACATTTTTTTGCCATTGTCCAGTTATGTACAACTTCTGATATGACATATTGCACTGCTTTTCATGACACAACAAAATAAACATACAACCTGACTGTGCTCACAAAGACCAGTAACCTCGCCCTTAAAACATTAGACAAGTACCAGAAAATTAACATTCATTTCTTCAAAACAGTGTACCTTCCCTAACTAAAGTTGGACTTATGTAACCTCCAATTTACCCATGGCATTACATGCAGTCACTAAAATGAAAATAAAGTCATTGTTGTGATTTTATATTAGAACTTCCATACCTGTGCCCACTAATTGCCCACTCACTACATGAAACTGTTTCTGGTAAAAGCTTAACAATATGATCAAGTCTATTAGTTGAAACTCACTGTTGATGTCAAACTGTTGTGGAAAGCTCCTTTATTCCTAAAATAAACATAAAAACCACACACACTAATAATATCTACAAATATAGTTGCCAATATTCTCAGGAGTGCAAGCAAGTTCTCTGTAAGGTCAGATTGTGCAACACGTGTTAAAATCTTTAGGACAAATATGGCACAACATTTCTGCAAAAACAGAATTCCTGTACAACAAAAAAGCAGCAACAGATCAGAAAATATCAACATTAAAAAGAAACATAAAAACAATAAGAAAAAAAGGTAATCGACATAAGCTACACAAACGAATTAAAAAAATCATTAAGAGTAAAATTCTGCATTAAATAAAACACTAACAAAGGAAAATATGTGTATTTGGCTGTACAATTAATGCACTGCATGCACAGTCAGTGGAGGTGGCATACTGTAAGGTTATACAACCTTTTAATGATCCAGATTATGTTGTTAGCTATTCTGCAGAAGTTTCAGTCTGTATTTATGCTGTATTTACCTTCATTAAAAGCCTTATAATGATCCTCTTACATCCTCTTAGGCTGCGGTGCTCCTTTGTCCTCTGCCACTCTAACCAAAATGAGATTGTGCCGGCTGCCACATCAACTTTAATTAGCTGATCCTAAATTTGGAACAAACTCTATTTTCCAGTTATGTTACTATACCTGCACTTTTTCTCTCTGTGTGTTGTAGCTGGAGCAGGCAGGATGGGTGGACATCCACACAAACAAAACCAAAATAGATGAGTTTTTTTTTTCAATCAAAATGCAAAGTATAAATGTTTTAATGCAACTGTTGCATGTTTCTCTTACACACACCCGGTTTTCTTCTTGTTTCTCTAAACACTGAATAAGCTTCACTCAGTCAAACTCTAGGAAAGTTTGTCCAGAGACATAAAAAAGCTGAATAAGTTGTAAATAATAATACTAAAGAGCTGCCTACAAGCTTGAGCATAAACTGGCATTTTTATTATCACTAATGTCAGACTGATCATGAAATGAAGACTGTTTTCGGGTTTTGGATGCTAAACTCCATCAGATATCTCAAATTAATGCTGAATAAACAACTTTTTTTTCATTTACCTTTAGCAGAATTTGGTTACATTATGAGGAAGGAATGATCTAAAAAAACCTATGTAGAGCATGATTATCTTATTATTTTGCTGACACAATGGCAGAAGTACAGCCTTTCAGGGCTTTCCAGGCACCTGGTGACACATTTCTGCTCTAAGTCCCAGCTTGTCTCCAAACATCTCAAAATCAAGTAGCAGATTTGACCTCCTCTTCTTAGAGGTTCCTGGTTTTACCCTAGGTTGCTTTTATCTGGCAACAACTAGGCCCAATTCTGCAACTTTGCAACACAGAACGATTTGGCTGCAGGAAAAACGAGAAGCCTAAACAACGCTGAGTGTTTTGGGAGATATGGATGAGTCTCCGGTTAGACACAGGCATGAAACAAACTGAAACATGGCAGACTATTGTTCCTGTGTTGGCTAATAATACATTTTCATTAATTTTTTCAGGGTCTCCCATAAAAACATGACAAGAAAAGCCCCATTTTTGTAATGAAATCTACCATTATGACTAAATTACACTCAAAACTTTGATTGATTTAAACATCACACGTGTAAATCATGTGTGAAGACAAAAATGTTTTCAGTTCTGGGTTAAAACCACATTTTAACTAAGAATAAATCTAACACTAACAATATTAATTATAAGTTGTGCAATATAGAAAGTGTAATAAAAGTGGCCCATATTGCTCTCATTCTATTAATCAATTTCAAGATAAGCTCCTGTAATTAAAACTAATTGCTTAGCTGAAGAAGCGCATGACGTTGGAACAAGATTGATACCAGCTGTGTTGGAATGGAGGAAAATCCAGTTTCCCAATCAATAGAGTATTTCATCAGAGTCAGTAACAAAAACACACAATTAGAGCTGCCTCAGAAATACGAAAATCAATCAAGAGATTGTTTTCTCTCTCGCTCTTTTCTGCAGGCTGATCACTGACAATCCAACCTTTTTCTCTGTGTTAGGCTAACAAGGTAAGAGCATCGTTTGCCTGCATCCAAATCCCCCCAGAAGCTGCCTCCATGCAACAACTCAGGTTTGTCTGCATAGATCTCCCTTACTGTGTCCATTCCCTAATACTTGCTGCATCCTAAGTAGCTACTCTGCATCTACTGAAAGCACACAAGCTGACGGAGGAAGCGAAGAGTGATCAGTGTCATCTCCACTTCATTTCTATGATCAACAGAGCCTCTCAGGGTTCCGACTAACAAATCTGGGTACTCGGCACTTCAGAACAGCCACCATCTGTCACTGCCGTCCCCAAGGCTGCATGGCAAGCTGGGGGTTTATGCCGGTGTTGTGGAGTATGAGTGTACATGTGTGCAAGCACCGTGGCTTACAAGGTGTGGTTATACATGTTAATGAACATCTGTGGTTGGAAACTCAATTTGAAATGTTTTCACAAAGTACTGATGTAGTGAGAAGCAACAAGTGTGTGTTTAATGTTTGATTCTAAAGGCCAAATTGCATTTAGCATTTAAATGAATTCCCCTCAAAGGAAAAAGCTAACAAATAAACAGCCAAATGTGGCTACTACGATGCAAAGCACTTTGACAGAAATTCACATATCACTTTGCAAACATTGTTTCAGGCTGACATCATCATTACTGTTTACATAAATGTACAAAGGATCTCTTGCAAACAACATGCCCAGAAGATACCCGTCTGTGTCTTTATAATGTAAATATTCTATAGATATTTTGCTGAAGGATACCCATGTTCTTTGAATTTTTGGTCTGGTCGCTGTAAGTCTTATTCTTATCTTTTTTAGTTTTTAAAGCATGGACAATATGCATATGTGCATGTGAGGGAATTTGTGTGTGTGTGTGTGTGTGGCTGCTGCGTTCTTATCTCCTTCTACCAGGCCACTCTGCCATCATGCGCTCCAAAGAGCCTCTAGTTGTCATTCATGTCAACACACAGCCTCAAAAAATGCCACCATAAGGGGAAGGTGAGAGACAAAGAGGGGAATACACAGAGAAAGTGGCAAGTGATGTGGGTTTGAAACCCTGTGTGCCTTCATTAGGTTTACACTATCTTTGCAGTTCTTTTTCATCCTTCCTGTTGCACTTTCCCCAAACACACAGTGAAAATAGTTCAGGGAAAATCTGTTTAAGTTCTAATAAACATCCAATGCTCGCTAAATACAGTGTTGTGACACACCTGACATGGTGTGGTGTTTTTTTATAAGAAAGATCTATCTAAAACAGCACATTAGCAAAAGTAAAATTCCCTCCATACAAATTTAAAAAGGAGAGGGGAAAATGTTTAGCTTACACTTTTTTCAAATCATGTTAAGTTTTTAAATGATTGGCGCCTGATGTGGACCAAAGGTAAAAAAAAAAGGTTGTGATAGTAGTGATTGCTATTCTGATCTTGCTTTTTGTTATTAGAAAATCTGCACCATCAGCATTAAGGTCACTCACTAACAGGTTTCGACAATCTCTGTTGTTTTACTGACAAAATTCAGACAAAAATTTAATAAAAACTAATGCATGAAGAGAAAAGCTATGAGGGAAAATAGTTTGATCAGTGGAAAATGTTCATCAGAGACAAGACGCAGACCTAAGTGACAAAGGTCACGTTTTGACTGCAACTCCTCATTCTCTATTTAAATTTTTAACTGAGACCTGGTTATTAACAGAGTTGTTTAAATTACAATTTTATATGACCACCAATCATACAGTATGACACACACATGCAGTGTCTCACCAGCAACATGCTGTTTAGGGAGATATGTATGCTATCGTCAGTGTGTGTGCGCATCAGTTTAGAAGTTATGCCACCAAAATGACAATATATTGTTTTTGCAGTTGTTCACATTTAAACATGCCATGTCCTACTTCCTCCAGGCAACAATTTAAAGATCTAGTTGCTTGGAAAAATGCCTGATGTGCACGATTTACTGCAATGCATGTACAGTAAGTAGCAGATTAAAGATATTTGTAATGTCTTATTTATAAAGATCAGATATATGTAATTTATAAGGTAAAAAGTTTTATTTAGATCACTTTTGCCTACTACAGTAAAATTAACTGTGTATATCCATCAATACACACACTGTTTAAGATCATGAGTGTTTTTCGTTTTCATAAAGAATGTATATTCGACTACATAATATTGCAACACTTGAGGTAAAATTTGATTTAAGATGAAAATGAGAATAAGAAATGATAACAGAAGCTGTAAGTGAATGTATAACCATATTTAAAGTTATTTTAGTGTCAGGTTCCAATCAGATATTTCATTTACATGAGCAGACTTGTCCAGTTGTATGCAGCATGATGTTTTTTGAACAACATATCTGGGTATATGGATGATTAAATAATATTAATAATAATAATAATAATAATAATAATAATAATAATAATAATAACAATGAAATAAAAACACATCAGTCATGCAATGGTAGGGAGGTTTGCAAGATTCCAACTTTAAATAAAAAATTAGACGACATTATGAACAGAAAAGGCTCATTATTTAGCACAAAGTCAGGTGGTCAATATGTCATGAGTTGAATATGTCGATCTCTCTGTTATTTAGCACCTTATGCATTGAGGCCTGTCACAGCCAGGTCTGGCATCTGCAAATTCATAAAAGCTGACTAGAGGTCCCAGTTGTTGCCATCAGCTGTCTCTGCACCAGCTCCACATTAGCATAAACAGCTCAGGAGATCAGGGCTTTTATAACCCACACTGACATGTGTTATAACTACAATAGGATGCTCCTGTGATTGCGTGAAGCCTTGTAACATAGTGGTGGCCCTTTATGTTGTATTTTGATGATGTGGTCTTTTCAGCAATGCTTTAGAATTTGTCCAAGTATTAATTTGCAAAGTTTTTCTACTTACTGTTTTTAAAAGGATAAAAACACATTTGTTTTATTAACGTGACTAATCATTTGATTTAGAGAGGTGTCCTCTAAATAATCTTTGTATTACAGCATTTTGATGCTCGTCTTAGTAATCCCCAATGCACTTAATGAGTTGGGGGTATTTAGATTTAGTTAAAAAGTGCTAATAAAACATCTATTCTCTTAAGCCTTTTCTTTTTCCATTTCCACTCTCACTTAAATACATACTGATGTTGACAGGAAAACAACCGTTTGACAAACACAAAATTTAAGTACAATGACTCACTGTACACAATAAACAAATCTACTGTCCACAAAGCTAAAATAACAGCACCTGAAGTGAGAGAGACTCACTAAAACAAAATGATCCGTCAGAATCTTAGTCAAGCACAAACCTGGGAAAAAAAGTGAAAAAAGGAAGTCCTATGTGTAAGTGCTAAAAATGTGCAGTTTTCACCTCATCCAGTAGGACAGAGTTGGGCATATAACAGAGCAAGAGCTAGACACTCTTGTGCTCCAAACACTAGTTTATGACAGCTAGACATCATTTACAACAAGAATGCTGCAGAAGGCATATTTTTCCTGATTGTGTTTTGCAATGCTGGGATGTGTGCTGCCAATTTCAGATGATTTGTCGAATGCCTTCCATTTGTTTTATTAATTAAAAACATTGGAAGTACACTCGTAACAAGTAGCCTACTTTGCTTTAAAATGGTCAAGTTGTCACGTAGGGCAGGGAAAAGATATCAACATTATTTTATAGAATTGAAGCCATCTGATTCGTAGTTTCCACCACTATAAAATACACCACTTATAAAACAGCTTTTAATCACAGTTTTCCCTCATGTACTATATTCACAGCAAAGTTCTGCACTCACATTCAACAGAAGAGATGTTTCTGTAAACATGTTGCATTTTACTCCAAGTGTTGCATCAAACAAATATCTCGATCTTTACTTTGAGCTCTCCTCCTTGCAGTCAGTGTTCTTTCATCTAATTGCAGACTCATAATTTAGTATTTGCTCAGATTTCTCTAAGGTTTAAGACAGTCATTTTAGGTTCAATAACTTGTCAACATGGTTTCCTTAAACCAGCAAATCCCTACACAATTAGATGTGAAATCAGATCAAAATGAATAAACTTTATTATTCCCAGGTGGAAACAAAACAAATGTAGTCCATTTGGAACTCAAAATAACTTTTCTTCCCGTATATGTTGCAGCTTAAGAATAAAATTTAGAAATCCACCCTCATTTGTAACTGTTGAAAACTTTGTTGTTGTTTCAACCTGACTTTTAGATTTATGGCTAAATGGCTCACATCTTCCAACTCTCCAGGAAAGTAAGTAAGTAAGCATTAATCAAAGTCCATCATTAATTAGCATTATCATTTCTAATAAACTTTCATGACACATGAACCCAGAGAAACTGCAACTTCATAAATGTTTTCATTTCCAGTAGTTTTCTGTAGTTTTAGGCAAGGCAAGTTTATTTATACAGCACCTTTCATGTACAGGACAGCTCAAAGTGCTTTACATTGAAATAATATTTGCAACTGGATTTCTCTGATATCATTGGCAATATATTGTGTGTTTTCCTGACCTAAGCAATCATCGTGTCATTCTGTTCAGTCACTTTGCTTTGTTCTATCAATCTATGCTCATAAACACTCTCTTGTTAATAATGGAAGCAACAGTGCCATTAATTGGATTGAATAGAATATAATCAGATTTCCCACAATTGGATTTAAATTGAACTCTTGCTGTCTTGCACCTCTTGGTGACATCTAATGTAAATTAGAGCAGTATAAATTAAATTGATTGAACTTAATTAAAATTGGATGTGATATGCTGAACCGTTAACCAGCAACAAAGAATTTAAGAAGGACATCTAACAAGACTGAAGAAGAGAAAATGGACAGACTGGCTAAAAATGATAGAAAGACCAGTCCAGTGGTTCCAACCAAAATATTCAGAAAAGCATCTCTGAATTTCCAAGCAGATGGTCTACAGCACACCGGGTGACACTCCTTTCAGCGAAGAACAGGAAATATGTAAAAAAAGTATTTGAGTAATGTTTTAAACACCACGCTAACCAACTTAAAAAACACATTTTTGAAGGAAAAGGGAGAAAAGTCCAGGGTTCACCTGATAAAATGGCAGGAAACAATGCAACAAATAAACATAAACTTGTTCTATGGATGTGAGTTCCTGTGACAGTCTCTGCGTAGATGTATTCAGTGATACACCTACTCACACTACATTACCCACCATACAATGAGCACTCTAGCACAACAAACCAGCAATGCTCTCTGGCAACGCTGAATCATTCCTGCTCTGTAATGGCAAGCAGAGAGGAGAGGAAAGCAGACGCAGAGTGTACATAGCATGCTTCATGTGCTTACGATTACTTATGGAAATATTATGTACTATTTGCAGAAGATTCTGACATCTAATAATCTAATATTTCCATGCAAGTTATTTTTGTCTGCATGCAGAAACACAGTGAGAACTTCAGCCTGAGCAACTTTAAATGTTGAGTTGAAACATCCATCCAGTTTGAGAGGATATTTGTAATTCCAGAGCAATAAAAAAAAGCCACCAGGAAAGGTAAAGACACCCCCCCCCCACCCCACCCCCCGTTACCATCAGCCCCAAACAATTTAGTAACATCCCAGCATCAGGTAGTTGTAACATATTTCTCCAGTTCATTAGTTTATTGCGAGTTCTATGGTGAAACCACTGAAAACAAATAAACTTTAAACTTGTCATGAGAAGCATGAACTTACACTGGTCTGAACTTAGCAAAACACCCCCTTCCCCACAGTTGTTGAAACAATTGTGATCTCGTCTGTTTTTTAAATATTCTAATGTCTGACCTGCAGCTAACAATATGGTCATATTATCCCGTACAATATGGCACAGTGCCACGGTGCCATAAACCGACTAGGCAATGAGACGAAGTTAATGATGCAATGCAACAGCTGTAATTGGTGCAGCAAGCCAAAATGCAGAAAGCAATCCATCAGAGTTACGGCATTCCAGAGTAAAAACACATGAAAAGTTAACCCCAGTCAACATACTGATATGGAGGATACAAATAGCTAGTTTACAATAATGACATGATAAAACGCTATATTAGAGACATAACCACACTCAGCCAAGCATCACCCTGAGGCTGAAAGCTGATGGAGATTTAAATTGGAAATCTAATCTGTTAAATGTATATGATCAGAGAGGAGTCCAAGACTTATCTCTCTCTGGGACACAATCAAATAGCGTATAGCATGCATGCTGTTATTTATCACAGATTCTTATCTAAACAGGTTCAAGCCAAATGGTATTTGTGTGATTAGCATCTCATGGCAGCTGGAAGTTTGCATGGTGATGTGCGGATAGTGGAATAAATAATGAGTGTCATCCATTCTGACTGTCAGAAAGAGCTGCCTCTAATAACACAAAATACACAAATGTATGTTTACACACAGAAAGAGGATTACCAATCGCTCTAACTTCCCCGTGCAAGTATAAATAATACCAACATACACATCACTGGAAAGGGTTTGTGTATTGTTTTTCAGTGGAAACTTCATTGCTCTGAAATGAAACTGATGCACTTACTTTCAACCTTGTTTCATCCATGTGCTCATTCTGTCCATAAACTAGTTTTACAGCTAACATGCTCGGTTGTAGATTGTTGTCTGTCCCTTAAACTGCTGGAATTTGGAGAAACATTTCAGTTTGATGGAAAGCTCTATTACCATCTGTTCTGGTCCCTGACATGTGCACATGTGAGATTAGCCTTCCATGTGTTTATACACACGTGCTCCCACCTGCTAGATGATTTCTGTTTCAGGATACTGCTGCACATCTCAGCAGATAAAACCCAGTGGTAGGTTCTTTTTAACATGTGATATGTTTAAAGCAACATACTCTGGGTGCTGTTCTATCATCATCTTTTAAAAATACAGACATATAGCATATATGTGTGAACACACACCGTCAATAAAACACATAACATAAATCTCATATGCATCATTCCTAACTGGGTCTCAGGCTCTGCCTCCACCTCTAGCCTGTCTGTCTCCTGCAATCAGGTAAGAAGCAACAGAAGAGACTGAACTAGAACAAGGCTGCAGGTGCAGATGGTGTCAGATGCAGAGCTCTGAGAATCTGCTCAGGACAACTTTTAGATTAATCAGCATCTTTTCAACACCAGCCCAAGTCTGGAAAGAGTTCCTGTGCTATGGAAGACATCCTGCCTTCTCTCAGTACTTACAAAAATCTCTAAAATCTAAACCTAAAGACAAGACGTTAGTGACTACGTTAGTGATACATATCACTGTCATTAACTCACCCCAATAAATAAGTGAAGGCCTTTCATTACACTTTACAGATTGTAATGGATTTGACACAACCTCATCATCTACGTACGCCATAGAACCCACTCTCATGTCATCAATCAGAAAACACAATGACGATTATATTCTTTGATTTCTCATGTACTTTTAGTACAACTCAGTTGCTCTTTTTTATGAGAAGCTCCATAAATTCCAGATGTAAACCTCCACAACTGTATGCATTTATGACTTGCTAATAAACAGACCATAATTTATGAGACTGAAAGATTGTCTGAGATAGTAGTCAACAATATTGGAGCACCACAAAGTGCACTCTCACAATTTCTCTACTCTACTGTACTGACTTCCAACACACCTTTATGTCCTGTAATCTGCAGAAATACTATTGATTAGTTTGCAAAAAAGATTAGTACAGAGAACTGATCCGCCTGTTTATGAGGTAATACATAAACAATTACCTCATTTTGAACAAAAGAGTGAACAAAACCCATGCAAAAGAGGTGGAGGGGATGGAAGAATATAAAACAACTCAGAGTTTAGCTAGACAACAGACTAGACTGGAAATGCAATACAGAAGAATGTGAAAGAGCATCTGTTGTGCTGGACCATCAGAGTCAGAGACTTAAAGAGACTGAACAAACCGATCCAGAAGGCTGGTTTTTATGATGAAAACAATTCTTGGGGCCACTGGAGCTGATTGTCCAGGAAAAAAATGCTTCAAAAGATGCTAAAGATGGCAAACTGAAACCAATTGGAACAAATACACAGAGAACACAACAAGACAAAAGAAAGAATGGATGGGCTAAATAAAACCAGGTAAACTAACAAACAGGAAACAAAGCTCGAGAGAAAACAAAAGAAAAAGCTACACAATAAAACAGGAAACCAGAAATAAAGACTACAAGAACTGCAACAGAACACCAAAAGCATCATCAAAAAATAAAGTGTAGTTTAGTATAGTACCTCATCACGTCCAACACAAGACAGAAAGGTACCAGAGATCACTGCTACAAGCGGCCATCGCTCTCCAGAACAAAGTAATATCTTCATTAAAGGACCTATATTATGCTACTTTGCCATTCCACAGTATATTTTATGCACATTTATGATAGTAAGATGCTTTTTGCAACATGCACCATACTATAGTTTTGCCATAACACTCATTTCTTGCTCAAAATCTCTTACCCGGAACTAGAAACGGCTAGCTATGGCTTTCTCCCAGCTCCTATTGCTCATCTGCCCCGCCCACACTGAGCAGCCAGAGAGCAGGCCCCCCGCGACCTCGTTCAGGGAAAAGCAGTAGAAAATGGATGGATAGATAGTAATATGTATTAATTATTTAGACATTAGTTTTTGTCCATCCATCCATCCATTTTGTACAGCTTGATCCCAGAGCAGGGTCGCGGGGGGGGGCTGGAGCCGATCCCAGCTGTCAACGGGCGAGAGGCGGGGTTCACCCTGGACAGGTCGCCAGTCCATCCAGGGCCATTAGTTTTTGTCTTCTAACATTATTTGCATCACTACAATGCACAAAACTAAACCTATTGACTCCACAAAAACTTCACGAAGTCAAGTACCTGTTCCAAGTACTGAGATTACCGGTACTAAAGGATATTTTGATCGGAATAGGACAGTTATAAAAAGTTGTTAGATGTTCCGGCGAAGCCAGTTGCATTCAATGATCCAGATAAAAAAATAGCTAATATGGAATCATTAGTAAGACATGCCCAAAGAAGAGCATGTGTAATATTTATTTGTGTCCCACAGTCAAACCATCTGTATTTGATCTAATGAGGGAAATCTTCCAAGCTGTGTGTTAGAAACTTAAATAAAATCAGACTGTACCACCTTGGTTATAATACAAACTGGAAAGCAGTCATAGAGGACCTTAGCACATCACCCGACGCAGCAGTTTCTCGTACTTACATTCAGCTTCAGTGACAATCTAGGGCTTGGATGTCCAAATTTGTTCACCAAAATTTTAAATATTTCCCCATTCAACACATCTGATTCAGTAAAATGGATCTCCCCAAGAGCTTGTCAAGTTCTGCACATTCCAGTCAGGGGAAACTTCTAAGACTTCAGCAAACATACTTTAAAGCACAATCACAAGAATGTTTTGAAACCCATAGTCAAGGTTTGATCCAAACATAGGCTTTAGTGTATGACGTACTAAACTTTCACAAAAAAAATTCTTTCTGTTCTGCAACCCAAGCTCTGATCTAATCTGACTCCTTAAATCTGTTTACAATACTTCTGTTTACCATATATCAGACCAAGTATCAGTGTGTGGCCATCAGGTAATTGACAGAGTTGCATCTCAGCATTCGTAGGATCAGAACAATAGAGCATGGATTCAGAAATGTCCCTTATCTCAAGTGAAATCTATCAGGATGAAAGAACACAGGCATGGGCCTGCTATTCTTCAATAGCATTCATGACATTAAATGTATCTTTGTTTTCCATATCCCATACAAACCAATTCTTTAATCTCTAACTTCCCACATCAGATTAACTTTGAGAGACACACTGGAAGAAAAGTTTAGTTTTAAGGCGGTTATGGCTGCTGTATGACTGTTTCCCTGACAATGGCATCTCATGCTACATGCTACATCCTGGGATGGAGTTCTGCAATAAGCAGCTTCCATTTTGAGGACCTCACCGTGGCCAGGAGTGTCTGATTCCTATGTTGCTGTGATCTTTGTTCAGGTGTGGGGGTGTTTTAATGTTGCTGTAGGTGGCAATTCACCCTGAAAGCCACATAACACCACTTTGCTCCTATCACCATCATAGTTAGCTGTTTAGAGAGCGTTTTAACTGCTTGTCTTTGGCAGAAACCTCTCCTGTGTTCTGCCCTGCTCCGTGTTTTTCTGTGTTCAATTATGTTTGGATTTCAAGTATATAAAGAGAAATTTGGGTCAGAAGGCAAGGTTGAAGTGTGTGTGGGTTGATCCATGAAACTGCATGGCCTCTTTGTACACTGTGCATTATTAATTGAATAAAAGATACAGGGATTTGTTAAGACCATATTCTCTAATTTGCGTTTAACCCACGTCCATACGAAAGATGTTTTACAGAGCAGATGGACTTAAGAGGGTTATAACAGATATGAGGTAGGATGAGATATAGCAACGACTAGTAATTGCTTTAATCAAGCCACAAGCTGACATCAACAATGCCTGAAGTGGATTTGATGTAAAAAGCACTGGCTGATTGGGCACTCATGGTGTGTAAGATTTGTTCTGCTCATTGTTTAAGTGTCTATTAGCTTTTGATTGTCCAGAGTGAGAAGACACTTGAAAAAAATTACACTTGAAATAAATGTTGTAATATGTCTTAAATACCCATTTCTTGGTGAAGTTTTTTTTAAAGGGGCATTTCCATAGGTTGTCAAAGATTCAACAATGTGTTGGAAATGTTCCTCTGAGGTTTTACTCTATGGAATCTCTCATTCCATACATCCCAAAGATGCTTTAAATTATATAAGTTGGCACTGAAAAGGTCTAATATGTGCCAAGAAAATGTCCCCTACACCATTACAGCAGCAGCAGCCTCGATGCAATGCAGGATGGATCAATGCTTTCATGGCCCTCCATCTAAATGTGGAGCAGAAATACCACGTGT
The DNA here is from genome assembly GCA_037177535.1 of Pseudomugil gertrudae. Lineage (NCBI taxonomy): Eukaryota > Metazoa > Chordata > Actinopteri > Atheriniformes > Pseudomugilidae > Pseudomugil > Pseudomugil gertrudae. Next base: position 14,862,296 of record JBAMHV010000005.1, on the reverse strand, counting down.
TTGGCTGATTTGCTATTTGTGTTAACTGGCAATAAAAGAAATAGCTTATAAGATGGTGAGTGAGTGTAGTTTTATGGAGCTAATTATAAAGCTATTTTAGCTATATTAATATATCCTTAGGATTTCTTAATTGCATTGGTCTACTAAATACTTTTAATAAGAAGAACAAAGAAAAGCTCATTTTGTTTAAAATACAGGAGCTGTTAATTCAATCTGTTAGAAAGCTAGAAACAAACTGATGGAACATCAAAGTGAAAGGAACAGTTCATTTTTATACTCAAACAATTATAACAAGCAATTATGTTAACATCTATAAAATCTTTAGTAGTAGAAATGTCTTTTATTTAAACATTCATTAATATGCCATTAAAAAAACATCATTTATGAAGAGGAAAAAAGAGCTCATACTGTCATACATACTAGCTTTATAAAGGCACTTGTATTAAAATAGGTTTTGCACCACAGTAAACAAGTTTTTCCATCAGGTAAATCCTCTGTTATGTACAGCTACTGAGATGTTTACTGACCGGGACACATTTGGTTCTGTTAAGGATTTCACATGAATAAATAAATCCCTGTTAATTTGTTGAAATGGAGGCAAAAGCTACACTACCGGTACCTTCTAGCACTCTGTTGCACAAATTCACATAACAAAGCTTTAACAATAAGTGAAAAGCAGATACACCCTGGACAGGTCAGCAATCCAGCTAATTTTAGTTTCCTTTTTTTATGTATTTAATGTTTTTAATATTTTGCTGATTCATTCTGTATGTTTTTATTTGAATGTTGTACTGCACATTATTTGTTGTTTTTAAAATGTTATAAATAAAGTTGAAGTTGGATAAGCTAAACCTATGGGAACAAAGATTGTGCATCTTCTGGGCTAAAGATGAGAGGGAGCATCCATCCAACATGTTATGTCAGTCAGTTTGTCTCTGATAGTGCAGCAGTGTATTAATGCCTGCAGAATTTGCAGTTTGCACATCTGGAAAGTCAGTATCAATGCTTAAAATGTACATGGAGAAGGCTGCAGCTGCTAAACTCGGTGTTTAAATCACTTTAGACTGAGTAATACGGAGCAAATACAAGGCTGCATTAGATAACAGTGGGATGAACATTTAGGTGTAACACTTCCAGCAACACTCTTCTCAAATCCCAGTTTTAAGGGCTGATTTATAACAGCATCTGCATTTAATATTTTTCCTCGTTGTGTCAGACACAACATTTATTCCTCTGTGCCAATTCAGAGTTCATTGCAATAAACAGATATAATATATAAAACGATTAAAGACAGTCACCCCAACAAGAAAGGACATTAATGTAAAATAAAGATATTCAGTCTTTTACAAATAAATATTTGGTTTTGTTGGATCTTAAGAAAAAACATCATGAGGAAAACTTCAATCAGGTCTCCATCAAAGCTGAATACAAACTACAACTTTTCTGGATTCTGATGACCACTGAGCCAACACTTTCTGGATATTTGAGCATCACTTCTAGTCCTGCAACAAAATTGTAAAGATAACAGACATCAGATAAAAATGTTGTCTGTCAGATGAGTTAGATAAAACCAGACACGGAACTCTTGTATTTGGTCATGGAAATTTCACAAACACACATGAGACATTTAAAGTATAGGGACATATTGATCCTCACATACAAACCAACACAGGAGATAAATCATTGATCTTGACCTTGATTGATTCCATGGTCCAATGACAGAAAAAAGAAAAAGACGACGCTGTTCTGTAGCTGTGTGTAAATTCCTTTTCTGGCATTGAAACCTGCAATTTTAACAATAATAATTACATTTCATGATACAATTGACAAAAAAAGTCAAAAATGCTAAATTATTTTCAAAATCAGTCAAAAAATAAAATGTGTTGATTTTTCATGTGAACTTTTAGTTTTTCAATGTGTCAAACTGTTATGGTGTGCTGCGACTAACTGCACATTCAGAGTGAGACAATGGATCCTCTAAGAAAAGTGAAGTACAGAACAAAAACAGAGAAAGTAAACAGAATGTCTCAGCTTTTGCAGCACAACTCTTTTTTTCTTTCTTTTCTTCCTATTAGAAACACCAAAAGGGTTTCCACGCAGAAGTCTGAGCGGGAAAACCAAGGCTGATGTGTCATGGTGTTTTTCCCCTTCTCATCTAGTTTCCCTGCTTTCTTACAGCTCCCCCTCTCTCTGACATCAGCCTCCTACGCCCTCTAATGCACTTGCAGGTTGCTGCTGCCAGGTAGGTAAACACCTGACTGAGACTGTGGATGAGACACTGCAGATAGCAACTCTGCTTCAGGGTATCTATCTGCCTCTGCTGGAAACAAATATTATATGGAAAGTCTTTGCAGCTTTATTGACTCATCCACAGGCCTTGTCAGAGTGCACATACTGTCTGAGACCCTAAGTGTCATCATTTTACTTCTACCGCTCTGCTCTTATGATTGCTTACTATATTTTTAAGAGAAAAATGTACTTTTACTTTTAATAGTCCTAACAAGAGTCATGCAGATGGAAAATGCTGTACCCAGAAAGGCTTCCTCTGTCTCCAATTAGAAGTTGTTTTGGTTGTAAATATTGGAAAATTGTACTTTTAGGAGTCTTTGTGATTGCTTGGCAATGACTGGCAAGTTTGTAAGTCTTCTGTAATGGTCTTTTAACAGGACTTCCCAAAAAGAGCCTTAAAAATCTGCAGCTCATTCAGAACTCTGCAGCAAGAGCTTTAACTGGGACGAAGAGATATGAACACATCACACCAGTTTTTAAATCTTTACACTGACCTCCAGTTTGTTACAAAATAGATTTTAAAATTTGCTGATTGTTTAGAAGCAGCGTTGGAACTAACGGCATTTAAGTATAACGGTGTTACTAACTGCATTATTTTTACAGTAATGGAGTAATCTAATTAATTACATTTCTCATCGTTACAACGCCGTTACTGTTACTAACAATATAAAGTGTTACGTTACTATAATTTGGGTGAACGCGGCACAGCCGTGTCAGACTTTCTGACAGCCACACATCAGCAGCAGGAGAGCAGGAATCTGATGATCGATGACACTCTTGCAAATGTGATGATGATTGGCTGAATGGGCTGGATAGGCAGATACCATGAGTGCTCCTCTGCTCCTCTGATTGACTTTAGCCGGAGATGCCTGTGAGACTGACTGCCTGTGAGCATTTTAGGATGGGCTTAGGCTGCTGTTTCACTCACTGCACGCTACAAACAAAACTGCGACAATGGCGACTTTCCAGGGAGATTCCAAAGTAGCATTTTCGAACTGGAAGTATCGACACTACTTCATACTGAGGGAAATTAAAGGCATGAATGTTTGTTACATGTACCTTATGCCCTGGAAAATGATTTTATCCATGTCTGCCTCAAGCAACTCAAACCTCATGAAGCACATCCAAACAAAACACTTGTTACTGTCGCAAACCCAAAGTCAGATGCAGGCTATTCTCCAGATGCAGGCTATTCTCCAGATGCAGGCTATTCTCTAGATGCAGGCTATGGCCAGATGCAGGCTATTCTCCAGATGCAGGCTATGGCCAGATGCAGGCTATTCTCCAGATGCAGGCTATTCTCCAGATGCAGGCTATGGCTAGATGTCATTGATAGGCGCATGAAAAAAGAAACGTTTTCAACTTGGATTTAAACGTTCCTACAGTTGGTGAAAGTTTAATCT
>JBAMHV010000005.1:14810584-14825706 GCA_037177535.1 Pseudomugil gertrudae | reverse complement strand
CCCGGTGCTGCGTCACCGGTGTGTGAATGTGTGTGTGTTTGTGAGAGCGAAAGGGTGAATGTGTCGAATAGTGTTAAGCGCTTTGAGTACACTGATGTGTAGAAAAGCGCTGTACAAGTACAAGACCATTTACATTGCCAAACTATATCCAGCAAGTCTGCCGCTTCACTCACTTTGACTGCCAGAAGAGCCGTGCACAGTTTCCATGTTCTCCCATAAGAGCAATTCAGTGTCCTTCTTGGGTGCCTCCATCAGTAAAATTACTGCACACCATTATCTCTGCATTAATGTTCACATTTCATAAGTACCTTCCTGGATTTCATTTTGCACGTTGTTCTACTTGTTTCATGTTTGCACGCTCTATGCCAAAGCGCTCGCATCAAACAGGACATCTGGCCAGCTCTGTCTTGCAATCCGGAGAATCGCTTCAACCTTAGACCTGAGTATATCTTTTTCCTCTGTAGACAGTGGTGAAGCTTGGTGTACAACCCGCAAAGTATCCATGTGTATAAGTTGCAGGATGTGGTTTTCCTGGTGTATCTGAACTTTCCTGTAAAGTGACAGAAAATCTATGCTGGCTTGAAACTTGAAAAGCAGATCTCAGCTCAGGTATTACAGCTGCTTTCTTCTGTGTGGCCCTCCGTATTCTTTAGAACATCCTGCTTCTGTAAAGTTCTTTCTTGATGCAAGCAAAGCAGAAATGTGTTTATAGATTGACAGAAAGGAACACATTTCAGTGGAAGCTGCAGTTTTTTTTCCCTGTGTCACTGTGATACTGACCCACTTGAATATAATTTTAAACAATCTCCAATACAGATTCCTACAACAGGCCTCAGTAAAGCCATTATTTCCAACATTTACATACTGCCTTCAAAACTGGTTTTAAAAGAAAAGCTGGGAAACAGGACATCTTGGCTGTTTGTAGAAGAAGTCACTGCAATATTTCTGAGGCATAAGCAGCGATTAGACATCTTCCATGAACGACCACTTGGGAGATTTTACCTTTTCAGTTTTATTCAGGCATTAAGTCTGCATGCCTTTTTTAACCACAACAGGTCAAAAGACTGTCATTTGATGTCAAAGTATTGCAGTAAAGTTTCCCCTAATGGGGATCAGCATATCTTGCTGCCACCTCAATGACAAAGAGACATAAAATCCCTCTCTATGTGTACTGTAGCTCCAAAAATGGAGCATAAACACAGTAATGGTGCAGATGTTTATCCAAGTTAAGGGTTTCTATTGCTAAAGATATCCACACTTATAGTGGGTTTACCACAACATTTGTGGTTAAGTTTAGTCAGCAGAATTGGATCATATGTCACTGAATATTAACAGGCACACACACACACAGGAACAAATCAGGTCTATTTCGTTACCATACCTCTCTCCTTGTGGGTTTAACGTCTAATCCTGCTCTGATGAGTTATTCTGTGATTCACTGCAACTACACATTGCAAAATTAATATGAAATTTAAATGAAAAAATGTATTTTTAGTTTAAATTATGTTACATTTTAGAATTGAGCTGATGTGGAGTAAAGCAGCATTACATATTTACAAAAAACTTAAAAACTTAAGGTTACTATCACATATATATAATATTTTGGTTTGACTCCAGCTTCCTTGGAACAAAGGTCTGCATCTGCCATTACCTGGTACAAAATATTTATTAAAAAACTGATTTCAATAATGAGAATGAAATTAGACAAACTGATTGCATGGTCAAAGTTTGACATTAAAAAAAAGCCAGGCTACTGTAGCATTATTAGATTTGTCCAAGGAATAACAAACATTGATTCACATTCCCTCTTGCTTTGCTGTCAGGAAGAAACTGCACTAAACTCAGGGATTAATGACCAAATTCCATTTAAGTCGATCTTTGAGTAAAAAGAAATATAGTTGTTTTCAAGGGTTTCAGTGATCAAGTGAGAGAAAAGTCTCTGAACAGATTGATCTACTTTGCAATATTTTATTGACAGTTACAGTACGGTGCTGGTAAAATACTATAAACTGTTAATCAGAAACAAAAAAGAGTGGCTGCCTTCGAACAAAATTCTTGACAAAAAGAGATCAACATTATTAAATACACTTCTATTCATTGCCAGAAGGTGCGTACTACTTAATTGGACTAATGAGAAGCCTCCCACTATAACCCAGTGGTATAAAGAAATTTTCAAAATTCTACCATTTGAAAAGCTCAGTGCAAATCTTAAAGGTAATGACGACAGTTTTATGGAAATATGGCACCCTCTTGTAGAATACCTGCCTGGTGATCTGAGGGGCATTGTCTTGAGAGGCAAAAGTTCACTCTAATGGTGTTAACATAGGTGATGTACAAGGGAGTACATATATGGCCAACCACATAAAGTGTTATCTGTATATATATTTTTTTTTTCTTTTGTATGCTCAGACTGCCTTTTGTTCTTTTCCTGTCTTGTCTTGTTTTATATTGTTAAAAAGCAAATAAAAAGTGATTATAAAAAAAAAGAAACAAAAAAGAAACCCAGACTTCATAAAACTTGCCGTCTTGAAAAGAACTTTGAGAACACCTTCTGATGACATTTCAGTCCGATGCAGTGGCAGATATGCCGGGAACTTTGGGGTATTTTTTTGGTTGATCCCTTAATATGTGCAGAAAGAAGGAAGGTCACAGGCAAAAAGGTGAAGAAGGAGGTAGGAGGTGGTGATTTGACAGCTCATCTAGATAGCAGCACATTAGTATCGACACCAAGAATTCACTGGGAGGATCTTATCTTTTCAAACCTAAGAAAAGAGAAGATGGGAGTGAGAGGAGATAAAAGGAAGAGAGATTGGGAGGGATTGGCTATGAGATGTAGGATGGCTTGGCACATGGCTTACTGCATATGAGGATTGGGGGGATGACACTGAACACTGGTTTACGAGTGAAGTGTTTACAGTCCATTAAAGTCATGCAATAAAAAAACAGTATCCAGCTCAACCTCCAATTTATTTTAATTCTGGAACTGGTGATGTCCACACAAGGAAAATGGTTGACTCTCTGACAGATGCAACAGTACTGGGACCTGTTCTGAAAGGATGGTTTATTTTACCTCCCCTTTTTCCTACATAAAGTAATCCATAACTTATCACAGCAATAATATCTTTCTGCCATGCTCGTATTTGTCAATAAAAACATTTCTACCTTTCTATCTTCTAAAGATATTATTTTTTACCAGCATGTAGATAATGTAATGCAGAGAACAATTCAGTGTGTTGTTCTGGGACCTCTCAGTCCAATTGTACAAAATGTTAAAGTGAAAGTAACTTCAACCAAACATTCACAGCAAGATCATTTTACAGAGTGCAGATTGGAGAAAGAATGGACAAAAAATGCTGCAAGCAAGCCAGACTTCCATTGTGAGGATCATGCCTAGTCTGCCCACTATCTCCCTCGGCACAAGAAATGAACTCCCACTGCTGCTGCAGAATCTCGGTAACACACAGTGTATACAGACAGGTTATGCTGATATGAACTTGACAACAAGCATGCCTTCAGGCCTAGACGACAGAGCTGCAGACTCAGCAGGTAGGCCTCTTTTTGATTCTTCTGCATTTCATCCAAAAAGCCATTCTTCTTATTGGTACCACAAACTCCTGTGCCTGATATACAACCGGACTGGAACTGGAGCAAAAGAGTGGAATAATCTGCCCTAGCACATCCTTACTCTTAAAATTATTCTTGAAACCCATTTTATTTATATTATTTGTTTATGGTGTTATTTGTCTGATGTTTTAATCTGTTTCCTGTTTTTTATATTATAGATTCCAAAGTTTAAGTGTTTAAAAGTGATTCATAAAAAAAGGTTGGTGTGCTATAACAAGACAAAAACAAGCAGATAGCGTACACTTTCCATTGGTGTAGCAGCAGATGAAACTTAAGACAGATGCTGCTTCATCTACAAGCTAGAACCTTTGATTGTCAAGCTCTTTATTCCGGTACTGGCATGTTCAGAGAATTATGTGTGACATAAGATGTACATCCATCTATTATCTGTACCGCTTATTCCAACTCAGGGTCGCGGGCAGCTGGAGCCTATCCCAGCAATCATTAGGTGAGAGACAGGGTACACCTTGGACATAACTCCAGTCCATTACAGGGCCAACACAGAGAGATAAACAGCCAGTCACAAACATTTTCCCAAGGACAATTTCAGACGACCAATTAACCTCTGTTTGGATGGTGGAAGGAAGTACCCGGAGAGAACCTATGCATGTGCAGGGGGAACATGCAAACTTAACACAGAAACACTGCTGTTTGAACCAGAAACTTTGTCACTGTGAGGCTGCAGTGTTAACCATCAAACCGCCATGCAGGCCATACAACGTGGGCTAAAAAGGGAAATTAGATTCAGCCTGAGTAGTGCAGTTTCTTTGTTTAAACACACAAGGTAAGCTGTAAGTCTTTCATTCATAACAGTTAAACATCCTGCTTGAGAAGGTCTGTGCTGCATCCAAATTTCAATAAAAACGCAGCTATTCTTTAGTCAGCAGACAAAAGCATTGCAATCACAATAGTTTACTGTAAGAGAAAAAAACACACCAAGCTGCGTAGTTAGAAACATGTAAGGTGTAAAAAGACTAGAAAAGAGAGAATGTCTGACACTTTTACTAAAATCTATCCTCACACCTGGATTTCTCTTGTTGGGAAGCCTTACTGAAGTAAAGGTATGACATATTTCCTAAAGATTCTTTATTATTTGAAGATGTACAGTTTCAGTTGATCCAGATTTAAACTCTTGGGGTAATTAATAAAACTTAGATGGATCAGATCTGTTTTAAACATGTTGCTTCTTCCAGTGGCATCAGTGAACCTACTCTCATGTGACTTAATGCTTAGCAAGATCCTAGCATTTATAAATAATCACTATGCTATACTACTATACAGTCATTTGGCAGACTTACATAAGCGGCCAATTTAACCATAGCCATTAACCCAACATGCATGTCTTGTAATTACAGGCTGAACGTATCACTTCTGTCCAAAATCAGATGAGTTTAGCAGCTCATTCACCTCTCACATCAGGAGCTAACGCTCAGACCCTGGACTCAGCCATCATCTGCAAACAGAATTTTTTTCCTTAAATGACAGTATCCATGAATGTACTAATTAAAAAATTAGCCTGCTAATCATCCCCACTAAATAGCTCTTTTTAAAATACCAAATCACAACAAATCATTTAAAGTCTTTTTAAACTTTTTTCTAAAACATATATGTTGATTTTGATGTTTTAAAATGTGATGATTTTGCTCTGTTTATTTTAGCTTTTAATCTTAAAAAATCCTTAAATATAAAAAAAACTATGTAAATATGTAACTGATGAAAGGCTGGAGAAAGGTCAAACTCCTCAGTGTGTAATAATGTTCAGAGCAAAGAGCTGGATAAAAAAAGACATAAGATAAGTGAAAAAGGAGAAGTACAAGAAGGTAATTGGTCATGGACTCTATGTCCATTAGGAAATGCTTGTAAAATAGTTTTTTGTCCACTCTTTAATGCAAAACTGTCTTCCCAAAGCTCATGACAATTCTCTTCTGCTTTACATTTTAACTCTGGTTTGGCTGGTGATGTATAGCCAATAAAAAGCAACCTAAAAGAGGAAAGAAAACATGGAATAGTGGAAAGATAAATCTCTTCATCTCTCACTGGCTTTGTTTGTTTTCTGATGGTTTTGGCCTTAAGTCGTCCGTCGATCCCATTGTAAATTGCCTGTGTCGATCTTCCCTTACGAGCTTCCACTCACTCCCCAAGTCCCCGTTAAAATGGTCACGCCAATAAAATCCCATCCACTTGTAAGGACTTGAAAGCAAAGCTAAAGACTGAAAGGGCTGATTTGGTGACAATTGCTGATGATCCTCTATTGAATTAGTATTGAGCTACCCAGCATCACTATGCTAAACAACACTGCTGAGATAGGTGTGGGTTTTGTCAACCAAAAAAAAGCTGCCATCAGCTCCTTTGGCCTGATTCATCCTTAAAACTAAAAATATACAGCATGATGAGAAATAGTTCTTACATTTTTGTGGATATAGTAGATTAGGAGCATAACGCTGTTATTAGCAGAGTTGTGATGATGGACTCACGATAAAACAAACCTGCAGACCAAACTAAAAGGACATTAAGGGGAAAAGAGTAAAAAAAATATGTCTGATGCAAACGAATGAATTCCTGGGACACTCATGTGTTCTTTACAAGAAACAAAAGTTCAGGTTCTCCTTTCTGTTAACTGATCCTGCTCCAAACTGTACTACAAACGAGTAATGTAGTAAGTTAAAACTGCAGTGTAAAGGCAAATCCTGTGGGCTGCATTGTGAGTGAACTGCTGATGTTGTAATCTCCAGGTAAGCTCCTGAAAGGCTTGCATCCTTGCGCTTCAGTTTCAGCCTTGTGCTTGCAACACTATTAACGTAGAGCAGGGGACTCTTGCAAAACACTAACCACCTGCCTTTCCCCAGAGCTGATTACAGCTGTGGGGTCAAGAGAAGCTAATGTGACTTTGTCTGGAACTGCCTGCCGTGGCTCTGAGGTGCTGAGCTGCATGCCCTTAGATTACAGGGACGGAAGGGATTCTAAAAAATAAAAAAAGTCTATAATGCAGGACCTAAATATCAAGAAGTGGGAAACCTTTGTCATTGTTTGCTAAACTGAATGCATACGCTAACAAACAGTGGTGAACTGTAACTTGTTCTCTGCATCTACAAAGGAGTATTGCTTTCTTCCTTCACAACTTTAATGTGCTGTAAAGTGGATACCCATCATTTTCCTCTGACTTAGGGGAATATTTTCTATTCAAAATAGCTAATTTATCTGAAAATATGAATATTATTTTGTACTAAAACAAATAAAAAAAAATATAAATAATATAAAAAATATAACTAACATTACTAAAGAAACGTTTTAATAAGTATTTAAGTTGACTAGAAACAGCCAGAACTGTATTATGAACAAAGCTGAAAGTTTCAAATCCACTCGAGTAAAAATCAACTAAAGTGTGGAAATAAAAAATATATATTTTGACAGCATTTTAATTTCCAATGTCTATTCGGTTAAAACATCCAGTTGGAGGTGTTGCTCTAAAATGACAACACTGACATGGTTTCTTAAGACGGGCACTTCTAACAAACGTAGTGAAAACTACAGAAACATGATTTTAAATAAGTATTTATTCAACAGAATTTATATATGTTGCTGGACTTGACCGGAAAGGACAGAAAAGGGATAGAAAGACAACAGAAAAGAAAAAACAAACAGAACACAGAGGGGACAGAAACACACCGCAAAGCAGACACTGCAATCCAACACACAAACACTATACTATCTGCTCCACCTGTGCAGAAAACATAAAGGATATCTCATGGGATCTCTCGCAGGAAGACCAAATCAGCAAATGCCAGGAGCACCAGAGATGAACAAGCAAAATGTATGAATAAATAAATACATTTTAAAAACAAAAAGATCATCAAGGACAAAGAAAAGCTCAAAAAAGAGTGTAACTCAGAACCACAAATGTTACAAGGGCGGAAAAATAATACAAAAACTAAGATTGAGCTTTGCAGCGCACACGTCCAGACACGCTACAGTTTCTGGGGAGAATTCTTTGTGCTTTAGACAAAGATGGTTTCCAGGCTCTGAGAAGAACTCAGAGTACCTTCTGAAGAAAACAGAAGATTTTAGTACTAACCAGAGCGAACTCAGACAAGTTTTTCCTTCACAAGTTGCCTTTTAACCCTTTAACGAGGGCCCACCTGCGGGCCATTGTTATGTAATATTAATGCTGCCTAAAAAAACTAAATGCTATGAAAATAATGGAAAATACTACTTGCCGAGGTCAAATTTGCACACGAACGCCCCTTTCCTTGTAACTTCCTCTGCACAACTCGAAGATTATTTTGATACCTTGGTTTTTGAGAAGAGGTTCGATTTCACTGGACTGGCGACCTGTCCAGGGTGTACCCCGCCTCTCGCCTGTTAACAGCTGGGATCGGCTCCAGCCCCCCCGCGACCCCGCTCTGGGATAAAGCGGAAGAAAGTGGATGGATGGATGGTTCGATTTGACCTTTTTAAAATGACGGAGAGAAGCAAAGACGTTGTGGATGGTAAGAAATGTGCAGGCTAATAAATGTTTTTACTTGTGTTTAATTATGAAACAAAACAACATATGCATTTCTCCTTTGTGTCAAATAAAAATGCTGTTATTCTGTTATAACCTAGCAAAGCAGATGCTTACCGGCTGAGTTTTGATACATCTTGTTCTGAATGTAGCAGATAATTTAATAAGTCCAGGACTGTTTTGCCCATGTAGCAGCTTATTATAAAGTTTCTGTCCATCATTTTTTATTATACTACAACCACAACAGCACTTAAACACAACAACTCGTAATTTCCTATTTACAAGTAGAAAATATCATCTTTCCCATAGCACATGAAGGCAGCATTAGTAGTAAACTTCTTGGGGGTGACTGTTAAGGAGGTAATATAACTCTGGTGAAGCTTTAAGTCAGAACTTTTCACTAATTGCCATCAATCCAAGCAGAATGAGAGGTTGAAACCTACAGATATCAAGCAGACAAATCACAGAGTGATGGATGCATTCAGTCTACAAGTCATATAAAGTGATTATTGCAGTTCTGAACAGAACTTATTCTGACACCAAATGATTTCCTTTCATGAGTTATGATGGGTGGTAAGTCACAGTAATGGGAATCTGCCAAAGCTTTAGTTTCTTTAACACCATTTAAATAACAACACAATTTATTTCATGTATATTTAAGTCCTCATAAAGATATACATTTACTTATTTTATCATTTCATTCTATTATTAACATTTTATCCCATACTCTTTAGATTACTAAAGAATAATTCCACATTTATTTACCTGGTCATTATCTGTCTGATTTCTTTGGATCATGATCGACGTCTATTCAAGCAAGAACTTTTCGTCCATAGCTTAACACAGAGGTGTTAAGAAGTGGTGCCTCCAAGGTAAATGTTATAAACTATTAATACTGTCATTTCAGATTAATATTAATTTATTATGGTAATCACTACACTGAATACCTGAAAGTAAACTTGACATATTTAAACCAACAATGTGTTTGGTATCAGGTTGAAAACAAGTTTATATCTGCTGTGAAGTTGACCTTTTTAACATGGGAGTCAAGGAGGACTTACTTATTTTTTTAAGCCCCTAGTGGATGAGAGGGGAACTGCATTTTTTTACCCTTCTATGTAGGCTTTACTTTTCCCAACTAAGGTTGCTGCATAGTTTGGCACCTGTGCTTTAAATTGATGTGTTCACAATAAAGTGAAGACAAAGATAAAGATGAACTCACAGCAGAAAGTAAAAGAAGTATTTTATAATTCCAAAAAGATAAGTAAAGCACACCCTCACCACCCAATTTAACACATCCCCTTAAAGAAATACCAAAAAAAAGTGCTATACCAAAATAAATCATGTAAAAATGAGAATTCACACAAAAAAAACACATCAGTCAGATAATGCGACATTTTAGAGGAACAGTAAATCTGCTCTTCCTTCAAGGTGATGACACAAAATCTATACTCTGTGTGTGTCTGTTTGCACTGCATGTGAGTGTGTGTTGACCTACATTATCTCAGTGTGTGCTAGTGGAAGTGTCTGCTTGGGTTCAAGTATGTTTCACTGCACACTGTCATAACCCACAAGAGATTTCACATCTGAAAATGGATGAAGCTATTTTAGAGAAGTATGTCACAGCAGGATCTTGTTCTCCTGTAGAGATCCAGTGGTCTGGTAATAAGGCTATTGTCTTCTATAGAGATTATCAGAACTGCTAAAGATAAAAAGGAAGCCAGATTGTCTGCGTTATAATTCTCTTATACACGATGATGCTCCAGCCAGGAAGTTAGCAAAAGCCACATGAAACACATCCAAGCTTTGTGACTGCTCTTTGCCAGATAGTGTAGTAGCTCAGAAATACAGGCATCAACTCAATTGTTTATTCAAAGAATAAGAAAAATATTAAAATGTTTGCTCTTTTGTCATACCGGTCCAGGTTGGACCTTCTTTGTTCTTTAGAACTGGTTTCAGTCAAGGTGGCATATAATAAACATTCTGTAACCCACCTGTACATGTTGTACAACACTTTGGATTAGTCTAATTAGATAACTGCATTGGATCCTGCATTGTGAGCCTGTTTTGTAAATACAGGTCAGGTTTTTTCATTGATGAGGAAAAGCTCTTGTACCAAACATGGATGACCAGAGTTCCAGTTAATGGTGAGCCTCCCAGCTGAACTGATAACTCTACCTCACCTTCCAGTTAGGGCTGGCGATATCTAAAATGTGATTTAGATATAAAAAGACTGACAAGTTTTTTTGTAAAGTGTAAAGTAGGCTTGGAATCTCAACAAAGATTCAAGAGAGAATCAACGAGCAATAGCAGAGTAAGCAATGTGGGGCGGTGGCGAAAGCACTCATAATCTCCTGATGCAGGCGCTGCAACAAGCTGCTGCTTCATGTTGAATTCTAATTGCAAATGTTACTATGACTACCCATCTTGCTTGGATGTTATAAATAAAATAAACTTTTACAACTAACTTTTATACCATTTCTAACTGCATTTCCACTTTGCAATTTTATGTAAACAATTCAATAATTCAAATTACAAAAAAAATTCTATATTGTGATGCATGTCGTTAAATAAGCTATGTTGGGATGTGAGATTTTGGTCAATCGCTCAGCCCTACGTCCAGCCAACCCTGTGGTAAGATTGTGTCAATCCCGCGGGTTGACACAAGAACAAGATTAATTTTTAACCTCATCGTTTTGCTTCTTGAATTTTTAAGAAATCTGACTCTGCGTCTTGGACAAACTCTGAATAAGTTGTAGCATTATAGGATACCGTTGCACAAGCGCTATCAGCAGCACAGTATAAACTAAGTGGTCCACTGTCAACATCCCTTACATGTCACATACCCACTAACGGCAAGGTATACTTAACAGTGTTTACGCAGTTATAGTAGCCATAATATTTGCTCTGTTTACTTTATATTAATCACCTACAGTGAGCCAAACACATGAGACAGATGTGCTGTTTTCCCCTATTTAAAAATAGCAACTTCGGTTGCCATAGCAAAGAGGTCATCATGACGACGTTACAGAATTATGGTGCTGCTTAGCGGAGGTCTGCGCTCTCAGAGTGCTTTTCTAGTTAGCTTAAACTCCAATAAGTACAAACACATTTTATAAACATGTATGTATAAAAGGAAATGATGCCGTAAAAGTAGAGGAAGTACAGAGCAGTGCTGCAAATACATAAGCTTAATGCAAAAATGGTGCTGCAAATACATAAACGAGCTGCAAAAACAAATGTGCAAAAATAGAAAAGTGCTACAAATATGTATGTAGCATAAACAAAAACATAATGCTGCATCTTCACTTACACAACAGACGTGCCTGCAAGGACAATAAGTTTTCATCTGAGAGGCAAACAATGGTGAGAAGAGCAGAAAACCTGCTAGGAAGTCTAAGCAGTGTGAGCAGAAGGAGAAATACTACATCAAGATGATTTTTTAAATACTTTGGCCTTAATCTTTTACAATATTATAACAGCTGATTTAAATTATTGACAAAAGCCCAGTAGAAACTTTAATAAAGTCAGAGCACTCCTGTTATGTGAGTGAATACGCAGCAGTTTCTTTTTGCACTTGGTTTTGGTTATGAGGCACCCCTCTGTATTTGCAGTGCTTTTCCATTTTCTGCATAATTTTCTGTTTGCACTGTTCCTCTGTGCCTGCAGCTTTCCCCGGTAGCATTTCTGTTCATATATGCAGCGTGTTCTTGTATATCCAGTGCATTTGCACCTACCAGCCAATAAACAGAGCGGATGAGTTGATTTCAATGTGATTTGAACTTTGTCTAACAAATAACCAGCCAACCAGTGTGTAACACGATTATTTTGTTTTCGAATTATGCAAGCAGAATCTGGGCTCAGTCCCCACCTAAAAATCTGCCTTTTCACAGAACAAACTAAACCTCGAATCCTACCTCAACATTTCACAAGTTGCCGCTGTTATGCGATTCCTTTGTTCTTACTTTGTCCTTATGCAAATTTAAAGCAGTGTTAAACTGACAGGTCATGTTCTCCTCCCTCATTTAGCTCTTCAGTGAGCATGTTTAAATACAGAGGTGCTACAATCTGAACTATATTATCTCTATAATAACGTGATAAGTTACAGTGCAGAAAAATTAAATGAGAACATATGTGTCTGAATTCACAAAATTGCTTTAAAATTATTCCACTGATACTAAAATAAAAACACAACTCTACTTAGAACCTTACAAACAAGGTGACCATTATCTTACGACCACATCTGTGTATGTGAGTGTGGGTGTATATGTGTGTGCATGACTCCAGACCACCTCATTAACTCAGTGAAAAACCTTCTCACTGCAAGCACTTTACTTGTTATAAGCTGTATGACAATATTGGACACGGATTCATAGGTTTACCAAACACCAGAGTCAACATTGTGCTTCTTTGGCTGCACAACGTGCTGCAGATCAGAGAATTGAGTGTTGTGACATTACCTTACAGCCCATATAGTTCTCGCAAAAGGTCAGCACAGCAGGGCCTATAAGAGTTGAAAGATTCAGATTCCTAGGCTTTGGTGAGAGAGTGAAAAGGCAGAGAAACAGAGCGAGAGCATCTGCTTTGACCTAGACAGGGTATAAACAAACAAACAAGCTGCCAGGCTATCAGCACACACAGTGAACAAACAGGGAGGCTGACAAATCTCATCGCTATCAGTGGAATGAAGCCAGGTTTCATGCAGGTTAGGAAGGAGACGCGTTGCAACTACAACAAAGACCTGTTGACACACCCTAAAAGGAAACGTGCTCATGCCACTTTTATTTCTTATTAAATACGAAACATTACTCATCTCTCTGACTCACCACTTGGCAACACATATAGCAATGAGGTAATTAAATTGACTGAGAATTGATTACAGTTTTCCAGCCTTATCAATCTATAACTAAGCATCATTCATCATTCATGGCTCACTCTAGCTAATGTCACACAGTGAAAAGCACACTTGCCTGCTGTCAATAATAAATGGCAAGAGAGGACTGGTGTCCAATTGTTTCCACTTAATACTCTGATCACGTAGGTCCGGGAATGTGCAATTTCTCCTGAACACGGCATCAAGCACATTTTACCAATTAGTTCCATCTCCTCAGGTTGAATTGTACTTATTACTAAAATCAGTTCGCACTGCCTTTTTGGCTGCAGTGAAAGACTTCTCTGGGCCTTCGTTAGCATTCAGTTCCAGAGAGATGGCTAAGCGATATCTGCACTGCATGCTCAGAGCCAGAAATGACTGTAGCCAATTCTCACTACCTAACCTGCTAATAAATGACATATGTGAGCCTCCAAGAAGCTCATCATTTACATAACAAACTGTAGATAGAAATCAGTTTGATAATTTGCTTTCCTTCCTCTCAGAGATATTGTTGTGATCCTACATTTTGGTTTGCTGGTGCTTATATATATATATACAGCATACACTAATGAAACAACAAAACAGGCACAAGGATAAAAATAAAATACACACCTAACTAAATTTTTAGGATCTACCTCCATGCTCTTCAAAGGTCACCTGTCAAAAATGTGCAATGACGATTGGGACACGGCGAGTCTGCGTTATTATTTTAGCTTCCACTCTACCAGTGTTGCTTATAATTTCATTAGCTCCAGCTCTCTTATTCTAATTATGTAGACATACTTTTTAACAAATAAAAGTTAATGAGCTTTTTTTGAAAATGACTTGATGTGACCTTTTTACTTATTAATTTACTCCCCCTCCCCCTGTCCCAAATCCCCTCCCATTTCTGCCCCTGTCAAATTCCACTTCTGAAGGAACTTTGATAGTGTGTGGAGTACAAATCTGTCGCCCCCTCCCCACCACCTTCCCGCTTTCCATAGATCATTTAGGCTTGTCATCCATAAATCTGCAAAATGCCCTTTTCAAGTTTCTCACAAACACGCTCATAGATCTCCAAAAATGCCACCACTCTGAGGCAAGAGCTGTTGAAGGCAGAGCGCATGCAGTGTTACAGTTACCCACAGTAACCAAGTGATGAATGACAGAATGTGTACATTACAGTCAGCAAAGCAAAAAGACATTTCTATGGTTGAAGGAAGAAGAGAGAAACATTGTTTGTATTTACCCCTCACTACAAGAAAACATGTCTACAAAGGGTTAAATTCACTAATTCACTGATAGCTGAATTCAATATAGCATTTCTATTTGAAATATTTCTGAAAAGACATAAAGCCTGGTATTAATTCATTAAATGTGAGCTGAATAAAAAGGTTTATATTCAACAAGAAGATAGAAGTTCTACATCACTTTCTTTCTCAACTTTCACTTTGACTCACGCACTAAATTATTGCTATTAAAATCATTATGTGTAGTTTATCTAGTAAATGGTCCTAAAGTTTATTGGACAGCTCTTTGCTAGCAGGAGGTCCATTAGCTCATTGCTTGTAATGACAGAAAAATGGGGGAGTGAGGTTGGAGACAGCTGCTGCTTTGGGGCACTCAGAGCTGAAAATCCAATATTGCAAGGAAGATATATCTTTAGGAGTAAAATAGATCTTAGGTTGAACGCTGTTACAAAGCCTGTTGTTTTTCAGTACTGACTAAATTTACTTTGAGCAGCTTCAAGCTCTGATTCACATTTAAAAAGTGATGTTTGTAACAAACACATTAAAGTGAGCTTCTTGTGCAAGAAACATTCCAGCTTTCCTAATAAAGACAATCTCAGATGCATAAACATGATCAGGCTGGGCAAGTGTTGCTGTCTGGATGAGGCTGGAATTTTCAAAGCTAAATTAACATCATGCCAAGAATGAATGTTTTCTGTGCACACATATCTACTTCTCCATTTGTTGCTCTTGGTACCCAACAAACTTTGCAATTAATCCCTGCCAAATGACAGATGCCAATTTCTTTTCTACTTCAGTAGGATAGTAAGGCAAGACATGTTTATTTATACAGCACCTTTCATGTACAGGACAACTCAAAGTGCTTTACATTGAAACAGAAAAGCATAAAAACAGC
>JBAMHV010000005.1:14795105-14810004 GCA_037177535.1 Pseudomugil gertrudae | reverse complement strand
AATAAAATGTGTACTGCATAGTCTTGCATTTTTTAAAATTTGGGCCTCTGTCCAGTTATCCCGGCTGACATCACGTAGCCATAAAACCTGTCGAATTTTTTAAATGGGTGGAGGCACTCCAGGTATCGAATAGAAACAAACATGTGGATTGTTTTTTCTCTGATTTGTACATCCAATGGCATTAAAAAAAAAAAAAAACTTCCTTCTCTCATGCGAGAATGTGCCCGCATCAGTCACATCCGTCACTTGCAAGGAGTCTATTGAAGCAGAATAAGGATGGAAATGGGGCTGGGTAGGGGTGGTGGGAGTGTCTTGTTTAGCACAGTGGAAGTAAAACTAGCTTTGTGTGGTGTGTACAAAACAGCGTGCAGGACTCTGCGTACCTAAGACATCAGTGAAACACCAAATAGATAGCATCCAAAAATTATGCAGCCAAAAGTATAATTATAAGTGAGATGTCAAAAGATGCAACAATAGCATTTCTGCCAAATAAAAATTGTTTCACAGTTAGAAACTGGCATCTATGTCAAGCTCAATGTCATTCTAAATGACAGTGAGCTTAATATTGACGGCCATCCCCCTGCTGAGGTTCCCGGGCCACATGAGGGATGGACGCACCTCGGAGCCAAGCCTAAGGTCCCGGTCAGCTCCACACCATGCCAAGCAGAGCCCCGGTCCCTTAATGGTCCATGGCGGGTTAGAGGAGGGCGTCATTCCACTGCACCTCCGTCAAAGGTTTGCCGCTTTTACAACAGGTTTAACGTGCTTAGCCTGGAGGATTTCCCCCCTTTGGATGACGTGGCTCGTCCCAGCAGCTCACTGGCAACCGGGGCTTTTCCTTCCTCTGTGCCTGAACAGGCAGCAAGGCTCGCAGATCCATGCCGTTCTTTACCCCCACCTCACTGTGTTACTGTGATAACCCGCCATCTTTGTTTGTCATTGGGTTTTTGTTTATGTGACCAATTAGTTGTCATCAGTGGTGAATGTGCTGTACATGCAGAGGTGAAAGTATAAAAAGCCCGTTTTAGCGAGGCTCTTTCACGTCCACACCCTCTCTTTAGAAATCTTTGTTAACTTTGCTGATGAAGTTAAATGGGCAAGAATACCCCTATGACAAGTAAAAGTGTTGGATTCATTGCAGAGATGTGGACCACCAGAGCCCATTTAAAGATCCAGATCTAGGGGTGGGGTATAAAGGTGAGTGCGTGGTGCTGGGCATTTGCCTTTGGGACTTGGTTGCCCCAAAACACTCACCTACCTGCCGGCTTGCTGGTCCATATCTGAGAGAAATGAACTTATTTACTGAGTAAAATTGCCTCTGATGTGAGAGGTTGAACCAAGGGCAGACCTTACAGGATACTGAGCATTAGTCTTGCACTCACCTCTCACATTTACCCTTTATAGAAAGGTAGTTTTTAGCAGCTGTCTGAACTACTGCTATGTCACAGACAATATAACTGTGATGAAGTTTGACTTAACTCGAGACCTGCTGCTAAAATCCCAAGAACAAAGGAAGGAGTTTTGAGCAGGCAGAAGAGCAAGAAGTCTTCTTTATTCTCACCCTCCTTGCAGCCACTTTCACATTCTAAATAGCGTCACTCATGCATGCATGTCAGACCCAGTCAAGCATATAGCACGTATTTTAATACGAGAAAGGACAATATGAAAATATCCGACTGCCACCCAAACAGCATCTGAATTCTCAACCATCAACTGTGAAGAATATTCAATAAATAAACAAAATCAACAAGCACTCAAAAAAAAAGACTTTCAGTCATGTCAGAACCAAATCTATTTCCCTTTAGAGACACAGTCTTCTGGCAATGATGCCCCTTATTCTTATTTCTGGAATCCCTATTAGGGCAGCTGGTCTGTAGGCAGCAAAACATGACTGCCTGCAACTGTGGAGACCACAATAAATTCAAAACAATGACTTTAAATTACTGTCAGGCGTGTGAATGTAAGAGAGTAAATCATTTTATTACCAGTATTGGGACGGAGGAATCCAAGGTAAGTCGGGTTTATGTGGTTCTCTGTATCTGGGGATAATTCTACAGTCATGGGCATTAAGTATTTCATTCCTTTACAGTGTGTGTGTAGCTTGACCGCAAGCTAACGGTGCCTGATCAGCACTTTTGTGTTCAATGCAGAATAAACGGGCCTACATCTTAACTTAGACCAGACAACTGTCCCTGTGTACCCTTTGCAACACAATGAAGAGCAACACCATGAAGTAGGACGAAACCACCAGGGCTGGCATGGTTATATGAACACATACACATGCTGCATGTGATGTAGCAGAGAATAAACTCTGATAAATTTTGCACCCTACAAGCTTACATGGAGGTCTGGCTTATTTTTAAGTGTTTTAAACATGACTGCATGAAAAAATCTTAACAATAAAACATGACATTTATTTTTTCTGACATTCCATCTCATGTCTGCATCAGTGTTTTTACTACAGCTTTTTATTTCTGAATCTGATATGCCATCCTCCATACAGAAGAACATGTCTTATGTATCTTTTATATATCATCTCAGTTAATACCTGTGTTTTTGGTTCATATAAATACACTCATATCAATAACTTTCCCTCCAGCACAGGTAGAGCAACAATGTGTGACCAGCCCTACTTCCAGTATTTCATGCCAGGCATCTCAAAGCAGTGCAGTCCAGACTGTTATTTCTACCTCAGTGATATTGTACATACTCACTGGCCTGCTCCTGTCCCTGCTGTTGGCCACCTGTGCAGTGTGACACACACTGCCCTGCATGCACACATCACAACAAAACCAGGCTATATCACAGTAGTTATCTGGCTGAAGACAGATGGAGAAAACCAGATGAATTTCTAGCTCATCAGCTTCCGTGGAATTTCTGTCTGGGTAGGTAGATGTGTGTTTAGGTATGAAGAAAGCATGCCTAGATCTATAAACAAAATGCGTTACAACAAATAAACTAATCTTTGTTATTTTGACCATCACCATTGTCAGCGTTTGTTAATTTTTGCTAATGTTGTTGCCGTCATGTCGATTGTCAGTCACCAGTAACAGCAACATTCATACTGCAAGATGCTTTCTTACAATAAACTGAATATAAATCCAAACCTATCAGGTCAATAAGCTTAATCTTGATAGATGTCTAAGACACAGAGAACATGATCATAGTGTCATGTCAGTAATAATGTGACTCTTAATAATGTGCCTATGCAAAAGGGACCGAAAATAAAAAATCTTTGTCTTATTTTTGTTTGTTTTTTGCTTTTTTTAGTTTACACAGTAGAATCCAACCAGATCACTTTGATTTTATGTTTGAACATGCCACCAAGAGCATTTAACAACTCTTTATACTGTATATGTTTTAAAAAGAACATTCACAGTTTTACTCATCATTTGCACACTTGCATACTCAAACAGTGTCAAACGTTTGTGTTGGCACAAAATCCGTACACAAAAAGTTTTATTGTTTTTTATGTGGCCATTTTGCACACATCAGTGACATGCTTGCGTCCTCCAAGCAGCGTAGTTTGTTCCTGGTGTGGTAGCTGCTCAGTTGGATGCAGCATGCACTGCTTTGTACGCTTGGGTGTTTTTTTTTGTTTTTGTTTGTTTTTTTGCTGCTTCTTTTATTTTGCTGTTCTCTCAGCTCCCAAATTATTTATTTCCTGCACCTTGTAGGTCATGGAGCAGGTGAGCTGCGGCCTCTGAAGCTTTTCTCCACACACTTTTGTTGTTGTGCCAAAGCCAACATGGAAACATTGAAGCATTTGTCATTCAGCTGCCATTCACTGGAAGATTGCTGTTTTGGCCCTCCATGGTTTCCCCGTCTCGCTGCTTGGGCCTGTATTTTGGTGGCTCATGCTCTTTGGAGGGTTGAACAGACCGCTGCCATTCTCATTTTTTTTAATTGTATTTGATTAAATTTACCTCTTTGTTTTTCTTATATAATTTTGTATTGAGTATATTTTTTGGCATGTTATTTACTTTACATGTTTATTATATTATTTTTTTTATTTTTACACACCAAAATAAATTTTGAGTTGTCACTGATATGTAAAGCAGTGATTTATTCTTTACTTTGGTTTGTAGAAAGCTAAAACATTTCCAATGACATGTTTCAACATGCAGGCATATGAAAGAATTTAAGTGTCAAACTTTGGAGGCCAGAGAACAGTGCTGGATTGTGTGGTGACAAACATTAAATAATCATCAGGGATGGACCTTATTACTCTGAATCACACAGCAATTATTTTTCCAAGGTTGCAAGAAAACAGTCTGGTTCCTGCAGAGGGAAAAAGGGAGAGGTGAACTGTCGGTGTGTAATAGACCTGATGGGGTACAGTAGTGAAAAGGTCACTGCTTCTTCTTGAGTTAAACCAGGGAGAACAGCTCCAGTGACAATAAGTTAATAGCATTTTTAAGCTTGATCAGACGTGTGCACAGCAGAACAATATTCTCCTTGGTACTAGCTGCTTTTATCCCTCATTTCTTTTTACTCTTTTCTTCCTGACTTCCATATTCACATTACTTTTTGATTATTACTTTTCATTTTTACTCTGTTACAATATTGGTGTGTGTGTCAGTGCTACTTTGTGGATACAATGGACCAGACTCAAACCATGGCTAAACAACAAGGATTAGAGAAAAGCTTTATCTTCATTGTAATTCTAAGCTCAAAAAATAATTCCAAACGAAAAATAATAATAATAATACATGGATCAGCTGGGAATACAGACAACAGTTGGCAGCAAAAACTAGGCTAGAAGCTCTGCATATTGTATAG
This sequence comes from Pseudomugil gertrudae, assembly GCA_037177535.1. Taxonomy (NCBI): domain Eukaryota; kingdom Metazoa; phylum Chordata; class Actinopteri; order Atheriniformes; family Pseudomugilidae; genus Pseudomugil; species Pseudomugil gertrudae. The sequence continues at coordinate 14,805,222 of JBAMHV010000005.1, read as the reverse complement.
GGTTGGCATGACTTTACAGCGTAACAAGATTAACTCTTCTTTTCACATGAAGTATATTTTCAGCATTTACAGTGAAATTGTGTAATTCCCAACATCCGGAATGACCCCTGATTTGATTCAACAATCTAAGTTATCTCTTGGCAAAAGACACACAGGGAGCAAAGAATGACCATTGTGACAAACAAGTTTTTTCCTTATGTACTGTATGTCCTTTTCCAGGTTTTGATGTCAGAAAGCACTTTAATGAGAAGATGACATCAATATTTACTCTCTTTGCTTGGCTCATGGGCAGATTCAGGCATCTTGCTATGAAAGATGGCTTTGAATAAATGTGATTCTAACATGTGTTGACTGCACCAAAACATAGATTGCACTCATTTATATTGGAATTACATTATAGTAGCAGAATACTGAAGACACATGCTTAGGTAGGACTTCTTTAGTCACTGTAAGAAAAGAAGAATGTGTTTTCAAGATCATCTGCCTGCACAACAAAGAAAGTTACCACCAAATACAAAATAAAAATCACACCAAACTTTTACTGGTTTGATTCCAGTAGCATTCGGTGAGTCATTGTTTCAATAAGCTTCTGCAATATCACATTTATTTCCATTCAGTGTTGCACCAAGATCTTGTAATGATAATTGGAGAGTCTGACCAATGCCAAAGCATTCCCCAGCACAACCCTACTACTCTCCATGGGTTTAAGTGTGGACTCTGTGGTGGCCAATCCATGTGTGAAAATGATGTCTCGTGTTCCCTGAACCACTCTGTCACAATCTGAGCAACATGAATCCTGGCATCGTCATTTTGAAATATGGCAGGGCTTTCAGGAAAATGGAACAACCTGCAGTGTTCAGTGGATTCAAAGATCCCAGATTTTAACAACAGACCGGTTGTAATTATCTGACCATCTTCTCACTCCAAAACTACTCATTGGAATAATTAATAACCACTGAACCTTTGAACTAAACTATCTTGTCTTTAAAGAGGAATCCCTCACCCCCATCGAGTCTCCTACTTTCACAGGACAAGCCAGAATTCCTCCATTGATAACATCAACATTGTGACTCTGTAATAGAAATCATACATGTTCACATCTCGTGAGAAAGTGTGTCTTCTCTTACAAATGTCTAATTTATAACAAATCTTATATATAATCTCACAGCTACTGACAGATCTTCACCAACTTGTAGGACTTTCCAGTTGATGACCAATCACATTTTAAAGATGTGTTTGTTTAATTATTGCATCAGCACTTCACATGAATGTGTTTTCACTTATTTCTGATTTCTTTATTTGAATGATTTGATGTATGCTTCAGGTTTGTCTTTTACTTTTAGGTTTTTAATATATAACTTGGATTTCAGAAGTTAAGTCTGCTTTGCATATAACAGACCTCTGATAGCCAAATGACAATCTGATGTGTAGACCACCCACAAGCATGCCTGTTGGTTGTAATAAGACAACCTAGCCTTCTTGGAAGGACCCACACATTTTCTTTACTACAAACACACACTCTTTGGGCAGTTTAGAGAGAGACTTGAACTGCTGCAGAAGGGGGAATGCAGAGACTCTGAGAAACAGAGGCCTGACCATGCTGGACCATAGTCTCTATGCACGCATTGGTGTGACGTATTTCCGGTAAAATCTCAGGAGGATGACTGTTTCCGGCAACTGCCTTCGGTTAGTGTTGTCTCTTTAGTAGTGTGTTCTAGTGCCAAAAGTTAATTATATGTTTTACTTAATTTGTTTGTAAGTTTTTGTTCTTATGTATGTGTATGTCCATCAGCACTATTTATTATGATGGCCAAAAAAGTAAAGGTTCACATTTAGAGGAGAGAAGAAAGTGCAGTTACCCACCACTGCTGCGTCCCAAAATGCACGGCATCAGCTAAGTTTAACTCCATCCTAAGTTTTCCCACTTTTCCAAAGAATGGTGAAATATGGAAGAAATGATTGATCAATATAAGAAGAGACAAATTTTCTGCGACAGACAGTGTGTAGTACACATTTTACAGCTGTAGACCTAATCGAGCCCTCAACCCCAGGAGGACAGAGACTTTTAAAAAAGGGGGGCCATTCCTGTTCTCTTTCAGTGGAACAGCTTCTGTCTGCCTGCCTGTTTGGGGCTGAATAGAGGTCCCCCATGTCCTGCAGCCCCTAATGAAATCGATCTACCTACGGACATTGAACATCTGGATCATGACTACTGCTCCACTGCACTCGACTTATCCCTGGGTGAAAATGAGGACTTCCAGGCTAAAATATCAATGCTCGAAAAGCAGATTGAGGAGATGAGACTCAGGTTTTACAGAGAGCCTTTTATTACATCCCTGCTTTGCTAGTTAGCATTAGCAAAACTTACCTTCATAGTTACATAAATATGAAGAAACATAGAATTTAAATCCTTTCTCCATCTTACTCAGTGGTGTAGAGCTATGCAGGCGAACAAGGCGTCTGACATCGTTGAGAAGCTCCAACAAACACCTCGTAAACTCCAAAGATGCAGCCATTTTTGTTGTCTACAACACTTCAGAGTGACCAACCGGAAGTAAAACGCCTTCCGAGGAAGAACGCGGAAGTGATGCGTGCATATAGCCTATTAATAATAAACATCACAGTTTATTTAATATTATGTTTAATTTTCCATACAGTTCTACATTTTTCAACATAAAAATACCAACTGATCATCATATTTACATATTTTAGTTTATTGTTGGATTTTTTTTTTGTTATTTTTTATCTAAGTTTAAATATTTTATCTCATGTTAACCTTTAGATTAGATAAATAAATATTCCATTTGTTTACGTGGTCGTTGTCTGCCTGTGAGTTCTTTTGAGTCATGATCCAGCTCAATTTAAACAAGAACTTACTAAGTAGCATCTGAGACTGATTAAATAAACCCGAAGTAAATATACTGATATATTGATTAATTCAGTAATTAAGTGATTCATTCTATTTATGACATCATAGGTTTCATTTTATGCCTATAACTTAACAAAAGCTAGAAATTAAAATGTGGTACTCCCAAGGTAAATATTCATATAACATTTCATAATAATATTGATTTATGACAGTAAGTGCTACATCAGTATATTTAGGTGTTTAAGTACGCTGAACCTAGCCCTGAACTAAGACCTGATCACCTGCAGCAACCTAAGCATCCACCTCTCTTCTTATTCTGATGCTCCCATTTCTCAGGACCAGGGTAAATCTGGACTAATCAAACCAAATAACCTTCTTTACTTGCTCCAGAGTCCAATCTTTAGGCACCTGAGAGCAAACTGAAGCCTTTTTCTCTGGTTAGGCTCACCGATTAGTGGGTTTCTTACAGCTACACAGCTCCACTGTCTCAATCCTTCTAGTTTCCTTTGCATTGCTCATGTGGAAATGCTCCTACTTTCATTAATAAACATAGCCATGACTGGTTCTTGTCTTCAGTCTGATTTGACTAAATGTTAAAGTGATCAGTCCTTATCATTATTTAGGATTTTTCTGATAACATGTCATGTTGGATGAAGATGGTTCCTCACTATCCTTACAGTTTTTAATATTGGATTGGACAATTCTTAATCCTTAGTTTGAATCTTGTTGGATGTTTTCTCTGCTTGATGTCAATAATTTGACCCTTCTTAAACAGATACCATTTGCACAACCGCAGGGTGTGTATTTCACATGTTTGTTTAAGAAATATTTTTGCTATTCCTTGCATTAGTCTAGGCTAGATAATTTGTTGCCGGTCAAAAACAATCAACCATACAGTAATTATCTAATAATGTGCCTACCTATTTGCTTAGTTACATACAGATGCTGTGATTTCTTTGGCCAGGCATTGTATATACCACCATCTTGTATTGTTCTTTGTTGTCCTTTTTGTTTCCATTTCATCCATCACCCTGCCTAAGAGAGGCAAGCCATGTTTCTCATCAGCCCTCAATAGTGAGGTCTGACAAACTGAGACCCATGCTCTCCACACAAACACACACACACACCAATTCCAATTTCAATTTAATCCAACAGACTCACAATAAACAGGCTGGCATGACAGTGTACCCTTAAGCTGCTCCATTTTTCCTAACAAATATCAGCCTGGCCAATTCATCAGAGACGCAAGCCCATTCTTAAGATGCTGGCTGATTTTGTCAATAGTACTGCCACGACTTTACGTAATGCAGCATTTTTCTGTCCACCACCTCGTTTAGGGCACTATTCAGAAAGTCATTCTTAGACCCTTTGCAAATGTAAACAATTAAACATGTTCTTTCTAGAGGGCATCTATGATTATGTTCACATAAAAGGTCTTAATGCTCAACTCTATTGTTGTGTGTGACTGTTCACATAATTTCAATGTTACTATCATTAGATTCCAGTCTGAACAGCCTACGGCTCTGAAGAGAACCTGGATGGAAATGAAAATGATGCAATGTGTTACAATGTGTTAACAGAAATGACTTGTACTATCACCATACTCAATCCCAACCCCATCACCATACTCAGAGGGAGAATTGTAGCATCTGTTTCATTTCAGGGAGAAAAAGTTGTGAAAATGTGACATGAACGTTTGGTTGGAAAAACATAATCTATGTATTTGATGTAGGGTCAGTGTAGTCCTACATCAAATACATAGACTGGAAACTACCCCAGAGAATCCAACTTTATTGAGTCAGTCAATATAGATTGGGTAATTGTTTATGACTATATTCACATTGCCGGCACTTATGTGCAAATATGTCCTAATGTGAAGTGATTTGGATGAGTCTCTCCAAATACAGTTGTTTGGCTCTCTGTGTTGCCTTGTGATGGACTGGTAGACTGTCCAGGGTGTACCCAATGATTACTGGGATAGGTTCAAGCTACCCACAACCCCACATTGGTTTAAGCGTATGGAAAATGGATGGATGAATGAATCTTTAGCAGGAAACTCTGCTTTGATTTGAGCAGCCCTAGCTGTAAATTTGTCCTTTATATCTTGTTATGAATTAGAAAGCTTTTTTTGAGCTCACAAAAACTACAAATATTAGCTTTTTTTACCCTTATCATGTTCCTGGTATGCTTTTGAACACTTTTGAGGCATTCAGGCTTTTATTGTTCTCTGACCCATATACATCTACTTCTCATCTATAACTCAAGTCCTGCAAGTGTCAGGATTTTCTCTGCTGCATCACACCTGAAACACATCAGATTTTATTAGCAAATTTGTACAGACTTTAACATCAAGCTCTGGAGTTGCCCATCCCTTATATACTTGATAACCTACATCTTCCCTTGTACTACCAGGATTAATCCCTAAATGCCTTGAGGGATATAAATGGACAAAATCTGGTCTGTCAAGTGGATTCAGATCAGGAATCAGATTGAGGATTGAGCTGTTGTCACTTTAAAGAACTAAAGGGTGTCCCCTGGTGATGTATCTTAACCGCTGGTGATTATGTAGCTACTAAGAAGAGGATGCAAGAGCAAAAGGATGATAAATCACAGAATAGACCTCTGAAAATTTTGTCTTCACATCTGAGATGATTATAATGCCTCTACAAGGGAGAGTTTAGTGATTTAAGATAATGGAGCAGTTCCTGAACTATCATGATTTAATGTTCTCATGTTCTGAGGAATAGAAGGGATTGATGAGTGCCATGGCACATGTTAAATTAAAACAACAACAAGCTTTATTAGGGTTGTAAAAGGATACAAGTCTCGTTTGCCTGTTTGCTAAACGGTCAGAAACGAGTGGTGAAGAAAAAAGTGAAGGGACAGAGCAGGAAGATGTGGCCCACTTTCACCAAATGAAAGTTGCTGTTTGCTGTCCAGCACTCCACTTAATTTAGACTAAAACCACATTGTCATTGGAAACAAAATTCCACATTTAATTACAAAAGCGGCAAAGATAATGTGTTTATTTTCCCATCTTCCTCAAATTTTTGCTTTTAGAAAGCCAGATCAATCTTGAATCAGTTTCATCAGGTAAAAAAATCCTTGATCCAAATGTGTTTTGAAATAAAGCTTTATGTTGCAGTCTGTGATGGGATTTATCAGCCAGCTACTGATGAGCAACCAGGACAGACAGCTCATGATTTGAGTGACGGTACTACAACAGCAGGCACATCTGCAATCACGTCTCATTTCCGAGTAATTTGGTCTTGCATGAGCTGTATTAACTCCATAGGTGGTCCCGTCTGTTTGGAAAGGTGAATTAAATAAATTTATGTCACAAAGCTTGCTGAGTTCCCAGGAGATCTATAAACTAATAAAGAATTTCACTCTGTTTGTGCAGAAATCAGCAACGATGGCACCTTAGATCCAATAGGTGGGCTCATAAGGCCCATTTGAGTCCCACATACTGTGATCAAGGCCTGTTCTTTATATGCTTGAGTGTAGAGCTTAGTATCTTGCTATGGTATTACCAGGTACACATTAAATTGAAGCACAATGAGGTGTCAGAATTGCCTCCTTGATACATTATTGTAACGGAAACTCGGGGTCTTTGGTTGCTGAATCAGGGGATTACAGTGTTCTTAAGAAGCCCAGCCGACAGGTGTTCCATTGAAGCAGAATTGCAAGTAGAGGACAGAGGAGGGCACTGAAGGATGATAAACGGCTTTTCACAGCATGGTGATACCAATGTTTCTACACCTCCCTCTCCCTCTGGTTTCCCCCAACCTATATCCCCTCCCTCGCTAGGCAAGTTCGTTCATTCTGAAAACAAATAGAAGTAGTTTAGGAGACCAGAAGGAGTCACAAGACCAGATGATATATATATATATATATATATATATATATATATACGTATATCTCAGTTAGCTAATTCCATACCTGTAAATATGCCTAAAATACTCATGTTTATGTCAGCAATTGGTAATAATTTATGTACACTTATTGGAGGAAAAACTGCTTTAAATAGATAAAGATAAGTTAAAAATTAAAACAAACCAACTCTTTCCTTAAAAACAATTGTATTTAAGAACTTTAGACCCATCTAACATGTTTGTGAACGCTGTTTTTTTCTGCACAGAACAGCTGCATTTCTCTGGAGCTGGGCCAATGCAAATGACGTATTACAAAAAGTGATCTATGACGTTTAGTTCTGCATCATTTTACTTTATGAGAAGATTGTCATTTTCGCAGCTCACAGTCTTCAGCCTGAAAATGTGCTTTTATTCCAAATTTGCTGGAGCGAACTCGAGAAGAAAATTGTCAGCAAACAAAAGCAGTAGCGATGGTGCTAGAGCAGATATTGAAATAGGACACGTCTTACTGTGCTGCTGATTATTTGCCCCTTTTTTGGTGTCTTCAGCCTGTGGGGAGCAGCTTGTCTGTTAATTAACTAACTACACAAATAGAAGACCTGAAAGCTTGAAAGGATTGGTGAAAATAAATAAATAAATCAAACTTAATTGTGGTATGGTTTGCACCAAGTGCTCAAAAATCCATATATATGAAATTTAAAGCCACTGAGGTGCGTACATTAGAATAACAAAGCTGAATTGTCAACTCAATGAAACACACTATTGATTTGCTTTGTTGTTATATTAGATGAATTGTCTAATTTACTCCTGCAGCAGCACACCACAATGCATAGAAATGGGATTTTTCATCTATCATTTAATAACCCTTGGCAATCACAAATAGGTGCAAATTTTCAGTAATTATTTCTGTGCTGTACACTGTGTTTGCATCACATGCTGATACTGCAAAAGCTTTGCTTTTTTAGCTAGTTTAAAAAGATGGATGACCAATGATGCAATGGCGATACATGGATCCAAGCTCACTGTATGCTTCGCTTTATGAGTGACAGTAAGGGCTGAAAACACAATTTAATTACAAAAGACTATCTCCTTTGCAGATACATTCGAAGCAGTGATGAAAATGGGGTAAAGAAACAGAAGGAGGGCATGTAACTTCTATGCCAACATATTGCTTCCTGCTTCTATCCCTCTCACATGCTATAGCCCCATACAAGTCAGAACAAATGTGTTTTGAATTTGCTCTACACTCACCAGCGCTTCCTTTAAGTCATACAGATTATCCTAATGCTTTAAGCCAGTAATGCTTACTTTTGACCCTGAAAAGAGAGCCGATCTGCATAAAAGTACCCAGATTCAAAAAGAGGGAGGAATTAGGAGATTAGCAACTTAAGGAAGTTTCTCATCTGAGGTTAATGCTCACACTTTATTTATTTTTTTCCCCCACGCTTATTAAAATGTTAACATACCCTCCAAATTGGTTATCTGTGAGTTGATTAACCTACAACTTTCCTCTATTCCAAATGACCACACAAAGGAGGGTAAAAAACATGATGTGAAAGCCTGCAGGGAAAAAGAGACAATGCGTATGGTTACATGGTGCTTTATGATTTGGAATTAATCATTTAGAATTAACTAATTTCTAATAAAAGCATTCTTCTTCAGGTTTACATGAAAATATTATTTTGAATTAAGGTTTATTTAGAAGCACGTTTATTTGCCTTCATTTAATTCCACTGACGTGTACCAGAAATAAACAAACCACTTCCTGCTTCTAAGCGTTTATTTACAACATTGAAAATCACATAATAAGTACTGTTTTTGTTTCAATTTTAAAACTTAAATACTAGCCTTACACAATACATACTGTTTCTAGCATCAAAGGAGGAGAAAAAATAGAATACTGAAGACGGGAGGCAGAAGACTGCGCTTGTGCATCATCAAGGCGGGAAAACAGGAGAAAAAACTAATTAATCTAAGAAGACAGTATGAATTTTCACTGAAGAAAAAGGAGAAAAGCTTTGGAAGTTGATCTTTGTGAGCCAAATCCAAGTACTCAGGTGTTTTGATGTTAATAAAGACATTAAGGTGTCTGTCACAAATAGCAGCTGATGAGGAACTGTGGATGGTCCAATGCTTCCAATGTGTTGGCCAGCAGATATATGACATGTACCAGCAGGCATTAGAAAACGTAGGACATTCAGGGAGGAACTTGCATGTTTGGATGGTCTACTCATTAAGAACACAGAACTTTTGGTTCTGCATAGCCTGAGAGATGACACGCTAGCAAGAACTCATGGGGCTCATCTTGGAGTGGTCAAATGTAAGGAAAGGCTGCAAAATGTCACGTTTTGAGCCAAAAGGAATTTGAAGATATGTGTTGAAGTGTGATGTTTGCAACATGTTCAGGTGGTGCAACACAGCAGGTCCACTCATCTACTATGATATTTCAGAAAGAGTCCGAGGGAAGTTCGGAGTAGATCTGTTTTACTGAGCAAGGTGACTATCTGCTGTGTGTTGTCATAAAGGACCTACCTTTAGGACTGAACAGTTTGTAATGTATGATTAATTATCATGCTCTCACCATCAGCCAGATGACAGTATCGCTGACTACAGTTCATCTTAAAATGTTACTATTTTAATTATCCACCATATTTAAAGCAGAGCTTGGTGCCCTACAGTTTGTCTTATAGCCTCACAATGACACATATTCTTTACATTCTTTACGGTTCATAGAATCAATAGGGAAATAGGAAGATATGAATTCACTGTTAAGGCCTCTTAAGACTGGAACAATGTAACTGCCCCTATTCATTCTTTATCTTAATTTTAACTGTATCAAAATGCAATTCAGAACAGCTTCCTGTCTAGCAATCGCTGTATGGCTGACCATAAAGAAATGCTTCTGCAGATTGGATGAACATGGTATTTTGGTATTGTTGGTGAGGTGGGTCAAAAATGAATGTGTATGTGGATGGTGTTGATAGGTGTGGATGATTTTGTTATTAGTATTCTTATTATTTTATTACATTATTTGTATATTTTGTTTGTTTTGTTTTATTTCTTTTCTTTAATACTATGAATTGAATGCTGTGCTCTGATTTATCTTTAGTTTTGTATTTTGAAGAACTCTTAAAAATTAGACTGTGTATCCCAATAGGCTATTCCTCTGCTAATTAAATAAAATATTAGTTATAAGTATCCAGAACTTGCCAAACTCACTGGGCTAACCAGCCAATAACATCCCATCCATCCATCCATTTTCTACCGCTTATTCCCTAACAGGGGGGCTGGAGCCTATCCCAGCTCACAATGGGCGAGAGGCGGGGTACACCCTGGACAGGTCGCCAGTCCATCACAGGACCAACACACACAG
>JBAMHV010000005.1:14774792-14795005 GCA_037177535.1 Pseudomugil gertrudae | reverse complement strand
AGAACCCACACTAACACGGAGAGAACCCACGCTAACACGGAGAGAACCCACGCTAACACGGGGAGAACCCACGCTAAGAGGTCAAAGTGTGGCAGGCCAATTAGACCACCAAAACATTACTCTCAGTGATAAGCAGCATTGAAATATGTGGTAAGAGGCCATCTATACATCCATTGCCAGTCCATCACAGCAGTAAGAGGCCTTTAGTGTCAAATAAATATTTAGCTTTTTTGTTTAAAGTAGCAATGTGTGTGGACGAAACAAGTTTGTTACTTTAATAATGTTTAGAATGAAGGTTTATATGGCAGCCTGTCTATGAGGTGTAAATAAATTTTCAGTTGTATCTAGGAAGTGTGAACTATCAAGTCAGGAAGTCGACTCCGACCACTAGGTGAAGTCTGGTGCTGATGTTGTCTTTTTCAACCTGCTGGGAGTAACATGAAAAAGAATAACTGGAATAAAAGTCACTCATCATTCTGTGTATTGTTGTACAAGTCCACAAATGCCTGACAACAACCGTGAATCGGCTGTTGTCAGGCAATAGAAATAAAAACTTCTGTCACATAAAGCTTTTGTCTCTCCCTGAAGCTACAGCCATGAATTTAGCCTCAACGTCTTCCTGGAGTTTTCAAAAGTGAGCTGCGGCATCTTTAAACCATGTTTTTCTCAACCTTAGTGTTGGGACACAGTTATCTGAGAATAGACATTCTACAAAAAATATCATACTTGTCATACATAATAAAATCATTACGACTGTACAATCCTTAGATGTGTACTTTTTAAATAACGTAAAGCCAGATTAATGCAAAAGCTCCAGATTTAGACAGAGAGAAACTTTTGTTAAAAGTTAAATAAAGCTTTAAATGTTTTAGACTTTCAAATTAAATTAAATTCTGTCTGTATTATATAGCATAAAAAAATATCACGAGCTACAAAAGAGAAAGTGTCTGAACTCCCTAAACACAGCTTTGAGACTCGCCTTAGGTCACAGATCCTCACACCCTCTGAACATGCTACGGTCAGCCCACGTTTCTGCTTTATCCTTACATATATACAATTACAGGTGATGATTTGAGGGAACTGGAAAGTAGTACGCTGTATTGGGCGTTTTCAAGATATTTCTATGTGATGCTGCCAGATGGAGAGGTGTGTGTTTCCTCTTCACATACATTGATATACTATACATGTTTCACTGTCAGACAGCGTTCAGTGATGATCTACAGAATTAGCTCCTGTAAAAATAAAGAAAAGGAGCTCATTTCTTTCTGATACAACCCCATAAGGAGGGAAATATAACCCTAGGTGACCTCTGATTCCTCCAAAGCAAACTGTGTTGTTCTGTTAGGATGTGTGAATTTCTTTGGCTTCAACTCAAATGTTATACAAATGAGAGCAACACATGCAAGCAGCAACTTCAGTCCTTTGTCAGTGTCTTCAGGATGCATTCAGGCTCAGTAGTATAATTAGGTCAGCTGAGTTCTGGCAGTTCTCACAGACCATTCTTGCAGGAACAGATGCAACTTAGAAGGCATAAAGAGGACTTCAGAACCTGCTGCTTCCTGCATGCAGCAAGAGGAAACTCGACCCGCTACCTGAGTAAACAGCTGTCCCGTCACACTCAGTGGGACAGGGATGAATTAGTGGTCCCGACATTGACTGGTGCATTTGTAAACCAGTAAAATCAGGGACCAGAATACCTTCTTAAAGTCTTTAATTTCATAACATTTAAAATGCCATGTTTTAATGCTTGTTTTTAAGAAAAGTTAACAAAGGGACTTAAATAGGCTGCATATGTTTAAAATGAAATAAATCTAAAACAAACAGTAAAGGACAAATAAAACTACTTAACTCATCACAGCTTGAAAGACTGTTCAGAGTTGCAGATGAATTAATATAATAATATTACAGCATTAATTCACTTACCCTCTAATTACCCCAACTTAAAACTCATATCTGCTTTGCCCCGCACTGCTGTTTGGAGGTCAACACAATTATAAAGCTGAGGCCAGCAGCAATTAGAACAACAATGGCCAACGGAGTCACATTGGTGCTATAATTACAACCTCTAATGGTAAAAGTAAGATGCAGAAGTGTTTCAAAATGCTTTCCATTAGTGGGAACACAGGCATGGCCCACCGTAATACATTATGTATATCATCGTTTCAGCGAGCATGTTACATTACTCATCCGTTAGTCTTTATTACAGCTTTTAGACATAAAATCTGACCATATATAGACTTTCTGTATATGATGTTCCTTTCACTTAGCTTTGAACAAGTCTTAAACAAGACGCCGCATTGAGCGCTGGAGCGCGTTCCAGCTGTGCCGCCATATTGGATGGTTCTCTGCATTCAAGTCTAGCATAGAAACAACCACAGTCAACAGAAAGTTAGCAAATATGTCTGTAATTTGTGCCGCCTATGGTTGCAATAACTAGCAAAGTATTGATATATGAAGATGCTTTCCTGTCAAATAGTATGGCTTGCCCTTCTTAATAAGCTCTGAAAGTTCAGTTTTCATGTTGTTCCTAATTGATGGATATAAATAATTTATTTGTAAAAAAAGCCTATTCTGATGCCAGTTTAAACTCCTAAGACACACTTAGTAATTTTTCACCTAGCATATTTGTTATCAGGGCAGAACCTGCATTACTGCTGCTGCTCTGCGTCTGTTGTTCTGTGTAGTAAGGAGGTTTCAAAAACTCAAACTACCAGATATTCTTCAGGTGTCATGTTTTGTTATGATCATATGGTTTTGTCTTCGATATTTACACATTGTTGATAATGATTCCGACCTGCTCCAAGTTCAGCGTTACGTCTGCATGTACCGCTTCAGCAGCATCACTTTGGTTCAATTCTGTCATCAGGTAGAATCTCCATATTTACCCCCGCTCTCTGACCTTTGTAACAAACCAAACTGTAAGAGAATCGGATGCAACCTTTGAAGTTAGGATGAGTTACCTTACAAAACAATGCATTGTAGGCGCATGAGAGACCCATCCATGATGGCGACCAGTTGACACTCAGCCCCCATAGACACCGTGACTCAATGAGGCATCTATGTTTATGGTTGTCACGCCGCAGATTTTTAACTCGATCCTGTGTATCTGAAATATTTGAAGAGATATTCACATTTTTTTCTCCTCATTGGTTATTGTTATTGCTGCTAAATTACCTTGGAAATTAGCCCCTGCTGTCACTCAACAAAACTCATATGTCAGTTTGTTAAAATACAGTTTCTCTTTGTAAACCCCAATTACTGGCTTCCCTACCTGGCATCCTCTAATGGTTTATGCTAGCTCATCCTTTTATCCTTTCCTCGCAGCACTTGCTAAGTAGCCACACAGCTCAATCCAGCAATAGTCAGAGGTGCTTCCTGGTAATATACAAACAACCTCTTTCAAATTGGATCCAGTCGTTATTGTACATGCTGTATCTGGAACACACTGCACACTGCCCTGAGCATACTAATGGAGAATTTAACTCGACAAGGAAATCTGAGCTAAGTTACTGGGAAAAGAGGAAATTGCATATTAGACACCATAATGTCAATCTGTTAAGGAATTAAATTAATATATAACCAGTAAAAAAATAAGTGTTCAGTTGACTTTCTCCCCACCAGCTGGTGTTGGAGGACCTGATTAGTCACCTGTGTGACTCATCCACAAAAGCAAGAGAGGTCCACCTCTTTGCGAAGGTCAGTAATCAGGCTTTCCAGTGATGTATGACACAACACTAGTTGGTGTTAATTGAGGGGAGAATGAATCAAACAAACACTAATGTCCTTAGTTTTTCTACCAAAGGTTTTTTTTTTTGTTGTTGTTGTCTTTGAAAAACTGACACCTTTTTATGTCTGGATTAATTATTTGGAGTAATTTTTTCTGCACTTTTCATCAGTAGATGACTCATATTCATGTGTTTGTTTGGCAGCTAGATGTAAACCAGGTTTTTCTTCACCTCTGTGGTCTTGTGTTGAACCAAGTTGAGAGTTGTTCCTTCTATTAAATGCTCAGAATGCAGTCAACAAGGCTAAAATTATTTTTATGCTAATGACAAATTACATTTTCTTCTTGTAAATTTTAAGACCAAATATTTTCTCAGATCATATCATATCCAGCTGTTATCAGCATCCTGATAAAACCAGGTCTTCAACTCGGCACCCACAGAAAGCCCAGACACTCCTGCTTGTAAAAAACTGGACCGGGTTACTGCCCATTCATTACCAGCATACACATCGTGTATGTACACATCAATACATTTCACATGTCATCATTAAAATCTTCCACATGAAGTGATGAACTCTTCCTGTAAAGGGAGTCTCTTTCAGCATGACTCCATCACAACGTATCTGAAACACCAGGACAGGGATCTATTTGCAAAGACATCGTAAGGTTCTTAAAACTGTATGAAAGTGAATGCAAAACAATGTTTATGTTCCAATCCACATGTTAGATTAAAAGAATAAACACACTGGTGTACTGGCAACCAGCCTTAATGGCCCAGTTTACAGTCCACAAACCAAACAACATCTCTGAAAATAAATGAACAAGTAAATGAATATGCTGACGTTATAGCTGTCGTATCCATTTCTGACCATTACCACAGCTCTCTACAACCAATTTCCACCCACCTCTCCCCCTCTATCTCACCCTCTCTCTTTAGTTTAAAAGAACAAATGTTTCCTACAGTCACTGTAGCACTACATTGGTATTCTGCTCTCAATTTAGCCAGAACCAGGCAGCAGCTTCCAGCTACCAGACAGAAATTTGACAGACAAAGGAAGTGGGGGGAAGCTTGAAGAAATAGGGGGATTGTGACCATAAGACCAACCAAACCTCTATGGCTCTCCAGCAGCAACGTCATTTGCTGTTCTGGAGGGTCTCTGAGCAGCAAGAACCCCGGAGAAGCAAAACAATCCAGCTTCTCAAGCTGTAAAAGGTCTAAGCTTCTGTAATCTATTTTTTTCTACATTAGGTAAAAAGCCATCCTGCAACAAAAACAAAAAGGCAAAACAAGGCATTTTGTTTGTCTTTATCTCCTTTTTAGCTTTGTCAGAGCTTATTTGTGAGTTGCACAAACTTGTGAAGCAAACAGGTATTAAGTAATCCAATGAAATGCTTAACTACCTTTCTGAATGCTACAACTAACAAGTTATTTTATCACAGGACAAACCAAGGGCTCCAGAGCCTATTGATTATTTCTAAAGCTTCAATGCAATATTAATAATATACGGTGATCATTAATGGTGAAGGGCTTCATCCCTGTACTCCCAAACCCTCCTCTCAAGTGTAAATGATGAGGACAGAGAAAGCATTTTCTGATTTTTGCATATGAAATGAGAACATTTTACAAGCAAGATGGGATACAGATGAAAGAAAGAGGTAGGAGATAAGTACAGGAGGAGGAGAGGAAGGACTGAAGTGCTGAGAGCGGGTAGAGGTGAAGGAGGAAAGTGGAATAAGGAAGTCAAATTAGGAGGAGCAAAGGGAGTGAACTGAAGATAGGTAAAAAGCCTGGATAGGCTTGAGAGGAGAAGGTAAGAGGTGAATGGAACGGGACAAAGAGGAGCAAAGAAAAAGCACAGATATGGAAATAGGATGTGTCACTGAAGGATGGAGCCAGGGGTTTAAAACAGAACAGTCTGACACAAGCTGACATCCCAAGAGCAAAAGAAGGCGAGAACAGGGTGTTTGCCAGAAACAATGGGCTTGGAAATTAAAGAAAGACAAAGAGAGAGAATAAGGAGAGAGGAAGGCTATAGAGAAAAAAACTAAGCAGGGATAGAGTAGATCTATGTTTCTGTAGCTGTAGTGTTAATTATCATTTTCAAATACAACCAGCCATTTGTAAAGTCTGCTTTGAGTAAAGAAGCTGGGCAGCATAATAATCCAGTAAAGAGACATTCAGGAAACAGTAATGATTAAATAATACTTTAAAAAACTGGATGACTGTGACAAAAAGCCTCTTTCCTCTCTGCACCGGCTGGTTCTGCAAACAGCCATCCTGGGACAACCTGGACCTCAGTGTTAAAAATAAAAAGTAAAAAAAAAACATTTACATGTAGGCCTACCATGGATAGATATTATTCCTATAGTTTAAAGGTGTTTCTTTAGTTTCCTGTCTGCTTTAAGGTATACTGTACACACTAGCATAGATCTGCTATGACCCATACAAACATGTTTTATATCAGCACCTGCACACAGGAACAGCAACATAAACACATTTTTCACAAACATCTGAGGAAGGTAATTACTACATGTATGAATTCTTTTACATTTTCAGGATTTTATAAATGGTTTAACAGGAAGATGGTGAATGAGCTGCTGGTAACATCTCTGGCAGCATCAGCAGTATGCCGGGCTTCCTTTTGTTTGCAGGTGTTACTTTACAAATTTCAAGCAGAGTTTTCTCGCAGCTGACAGACACTTATTATCACCTCGTCACAAAATATATTTCACATTTATTCTAGTGTTTTTTTCACTTACAAATTCAAAATAATGTGAGAACTCCTACCTCAGTACACTCTGACTCACTCATGGCTCATAGCCATGATACACATTTATAGTGCTGGGGAAATCATGAAGAAATAATATATGTGATAATCCTAAAAATTAGATAATTTATTCATCATTACTAAGAAAATCTGTAATCGTGACATCCCTCCTGCTGACCAGGTCTACCACAATTCTGTCTAGAATCAAAACTCAACTAAAATGTTCTGATTTTTATAAGTTTACAATCAATAATCACAAACTTAAAGACATTTTCTGTCAAGTTTTGTTATGTTTGCTTTTCTAAATAATCATTTTGAATGTTTCTCTTATTGGTTTGTACCTGCATTATGTGCAGTGGTACGGGCTGTGAGTGAACGATCCCCTCATTCACTACACAGAGCACTATGTAGGTGCACATTCGGACACAGTTACTATTAAAAATGGAAAACCTGAAATAAAGTAAATAAAATGTGTTTATTGCCTGAGAAAAGTTTGTATCTCATCATAATTTTGTTCTAGATTTTTTGTTTCATAAGTGCAACATGCATATTACAGAGTCGCAGCCGGACCTGTTGCATCATTGCTGTCATCAATTACTTTCAAACATGGCAGTGTTGTCCCACCACACTGAAAACTGATGTGTGCATGTTCACATAAAAGTTTTCTAGTCTTGAAATTTGAGTTTTATATTGTTAAAATCTTCTGCAAACATAATTTTGTATGTGAGCTCTGGGTGCAGAGCTGGTTTCATCCACACTGCTGTGAGGATGCAATCATGTGGTTTTTGGTGGCATTTTCTCCTCCTTGGTGTGAAACACCAAAACTTACACTCTGAACAGCTGGAAATAAATAAAAGGCTCTGGGGAGGCCGTTCCACATTTTACTCACCTGAAATTAAACGAATAGTTTAAATAAAACTGCTGATACATTTAAAGACACTCAGTGTGCACATGCCACCTTGTTGCTGACAAATGATGTTTTTAAAATATAAAATAAGTGGGTCTGTTTTTTTTAATAACTTAACCATAACATAAGCTTTTTGTAGAGAAGAATGATCAGACCGGACCATAAGAAAGTTTATTCTTGTTTTCACCAGCTTAAGGGCAAGAACAAAATTAAGAAATATTAGAAAATATTAAGCTTATCGTATAAGAGTAGGATGTTTTTAATGGAAGAAATAGTTTTAAAGTATCATTCAAGTTCAATAGGTGATACTGAGCTTCAGCCGCTGTCCATGGTGCTGAAAGGCTGGTTTGTAGGATGAGTGTGTGACCAGTCACCTAAAATGTACAAGGAGAAAAAAGCAGTTCTCCTCGTTTGGCCGCACGCATGTGTGTGTGTGTGTGTGTGTGTGTGTGTGTTTGTATTTAGGGAGGGGCACAAAAAGATATTTGTACTGTGGCCTATCATCATGTATGTGTACCACTCACACAATATCAAGAATATTTAACATCCAGGTGAAATTTACAGGAAAAATCTAAGAAGTTGATGCAACAAATGATATTATAAATAAATAAATTTGCCTAAATCACAGACACAGCTGTGAAATGATAAAATGGATTAAATCCAAATTGCTTGTCATGTGTTAGACGTCGTCTCGGTCTCATGATACTGAACAGTATTACTACTGTTTAAGTACATGTCCTTATTGAAACAGACCGTTTAGAGGTCGATCAACTATTCAGACACTTGTGTTGGATTTTTTTATGATTAATCACCCTGTTAAAAAAAAAACATGTTGTGCATTAGGTACTGAAACACTGAATAGTTGGACATGTGTTTCAAACACTCACTGTTGCACCTTGAAAGGAAAACATGCACAAATGTGATCATAGCGATGGCTTTAAAGCATAAGTCTCATCTAAATGCAACAACATCGATTATAACAGGTTAAGGAGTTTCTTACCTTCCTTGCAGTACTTGCCCTTGAACCGGGTGTGGGTGCAGTCACAGTGAACTTCTCCGAACTGAACAGAACAAAACCCACCATTGAAGCACGGGTTCTGTTTGGTGCAAAGGTATTCCAAGTCACTCTGAATGCCCTGGCTATTCAACAAAGCAGGAGGCATCTCGCCCACTTTCAAATTGGAGATCAAACCCTGGAAGGGCGGCTCATATTTCACTGTGCTGGATGTCAAAGCAGAGAGGCGCACATCAGGAGGGATTCCACCCACAAATAGGTCGCTGACCACCGCCATCTCCTTCCTCTTTGACTTGACTTCAGCCACTTTTGTTTCACCATCCACCATTAGAATGGTATCACGAAAGTTGCGGGTAAGCAGCACCATGTGCCAGCGGTCATCATTCACCTCTGTCTCCATGTGCAGGATGGCGGGCTCAGCACAGTGGATGGCAAAGCGCAACTGAAGGCATCCACCAGCAATTAACAGCTCCAAGAAGTCACAGTTCCCACCATCATCCAGGTAGAGTACCAAGGCTTGGCTGATGTTGGTCTTCAAACTGAAGCTTAGTTCACCCACTGATCCAGCTTCCCAGCGTCCATAGCGTGCATACTGGCCTGGTCCTCCACCAAACTCCAGCATCTTTACTGTAGTGAGCATGCTGAAAAGGGCCAAAGAGCCCAGGGGCCAGAACAGGAATCTTAACCACCTTGTCATGCTAAAAAGTTCCAAAGTTCGCCCTTCTGTACTTGATGCCTCGTAGGTTTAATGCAGACTGTGACTCAGCATAAACTATTTCAAATGTAAATAGAAACCAGTTTAAAACCACTGAACTTGAGTTTATATGTAGTTTTAAAACAATTCTGAAAGAAGTTCTTCCAATTCTCCTGGCTTTGCCTCGTGTTTTCTGCTGCTCTAATTATTGTCCTTATCCTGACTCTCTCCTCCGTCTCTCCATCAGTTAGTGTCTCTGGGACGGAGGACCAGGAGAGTACAAACAAAGGAAAAGAAAAGAAATGATGGAGGAAATATTATAATTTCTACACAGCAGTTTCTTC
Organism: Pseudomugil gertrudae; assembly: GCA_037177535.1. Classification (NCBI taxonomy): domain Eukaryota; kingdom Metazoa; phylum Chordata; class Actinopteri; order Atheriniformes; family Pseudomugilidae; genus Pseudomugil; species Pseudomugil gertrudae. The sequence goes on along the minus strand of JBAMHV010000005.1, from coordinate 14,785,553 downwards.
AAAATCTCCTTTGTGTATCTTTTTCCAAAAATATGCCAGAGTGTAGAATTCAGATTTTACAGCAATTTCCAGGAAATCAGCCAAAAGCTTGGTGAAAGTTTCTGATCTTTATCAGGAGGTGCAAGCAGAGGGATACAAGAGATGCAGCAGGAGCGCTGACTGGTATCAGAGCTTCCTGGGGTCTGCAGAAGCACACGATGATGTCATCATTTCACTGTGCATCCTTTCTTCTTCCAAACCTGATGTAGATTTACTCCGGCATGGTGTCCATTATAAACCTTACAGGTGGCAATCTGGAAAGAAAATAAAAGAGACAAAAAAAGCAGTTAAAAATGTGCTAAAATGTATTTTTAGCAATAAGAAAAATATTTTAATTTTTAAAGAATTCCAATAAATAAATAATGTGAGGTCTCACTACTTCATTGTTATTTTATATCTATTTTATTTATTTTCTTTCTAAGCAAAGAAAACCGGGTTCATTGTAAGGCAGACACAGCGGACGTGCACATGAAAAACACACATCATTAAATCAAATGTGTTTCAAAGTGGAGTGATGCAGAGTCAATCGCTATGTAAAAAGCTGATCTTGACCCTGGGGCTCGACCTAATCCCAAGCCATTAATTCTTGAGTGAGATTTAATTTCCACCACAGTGTACAATTAAAGACCGTCTCAACCCTGTTCGTGCTCTCTCTCTGTCGCCTGCACTGCTTCAGTGTGACAACAGAAAAAGCAGGCATACAAGCAACCGAGAGAGGGAGAGCAAGGGGAACATACAGAGATGGAGGCAAAAAGGCCGTACAGTCGTGCTCTCAAAGGGGCAAAACTCAGCATCAATAGAGACAGATTAGGGAGGACAGAGTGGACAGGCAGAGCTGTGAGAAACAGAAGTCAGGAAAAATCTTTTTGGGCCATTTTACTCGGAATGATGTATGATTAGAAAAAAATCTGTGCTGTCTACAGTAAAACACAAGCAGACTGCAACACTCCAAATAAACTAAATGGATTAACAGCAAATAAACATGTGTTTTAAAATCCTGGTAAATGGCTGAACACAGATACTTCACCAAAACATCACACATGAGTTACTGCCTGGATGGTTTTATGGCATTTTCAGGAGCAGTCCTTTGGATTTCTTAAAGGAAATGGACTACAGTTGTGTCATATTTCAGGATTCATGCGAACAAGAGAGAAATAAAACCCATGACTTCTCTGTTCCTCTAAATATCTTCTAACAGGTGGCCAGCGGCTGAATAAAGTCAAACATGATGAAACCTACCTATATACAGACCTGAACATGGGTGCAGATATTTGGTACTTTGGCTTTGAGTATCTCCTCTCAGTGAGGACACATTTCTGCCTGATGGAAGACTTCACACAGAACGACAAGATAAAGATTTCTTCCATTTTACTCATAAAGGTTACAACATTGCACAATCCATGTTTTCTTTTACTAGTTATTATGAGAAACTGGTGGGTATGCCAGATGGTACTATTAAATCCCAAGGGCACTCCAGAATATAAGCCTCAATAGGTCACTGGAACTCCAACTCCGTGGCTAAGATTTGTGTGGTTGTACTGGGAGAACAGACAGTCTATTCCAACACATAAAAACTAGCCGGAGCATGAGAGGAGATTTCAGGATTTGTTCCACTACCTGGAATACTGAAGAACAATACCTGCACTGTGAGAGCGTGGCTAAGACCTTCAACATGTTCTCCTCTCCAGACAACAAACCGAGCCCTCGCTTACTGAAAGTCATCAACTCAGGATGAAACTGGCAGGAATCACTTCTTTCTTCATACGTTTATGAATCATGGGGAGATTTCAGGCAAACTATCCTGCAGCCAGACTGTGGTCATCATTTATGTCACATCACAACACAGTGTGTTGTGTAATTACCCCCTCCCCCTTGTGTTGCTGCAGCCATGTTGGCCAGGCGTAACTCGTAAAGGAGATGATTTGCTCTCAAGCATCTGCCTTATACATCCATCCATCCATCCATTTTCTACCACTTTTTCCCTAAACGGGGTCGCTGGAGCCAGCTGTCAACGGGCGATAGGTGGGGTACACCCTGTACAGGTCGCCAGTCCATCACAGGGCCTGACTGATACAATGAAGGTTAAATGAGAAAAATGAACAAACCCTAAAAGTATACATGTTATAGAAAACACTGAAAGTACTTTGCAGAATGAATGTTCATCTCATCTAAAAACATCAGCCATCAGTTTATTTGATATACTTTGCAGCATTTGTGACACTACATGAGATACTTCATGGTGATGAGGATTCATCTGTATTGCTAGTTTTGGGTTAAATGGTCCTCTTATGTGTTAGTATAGTCTCTCTGTGGGGGGAGGGGGGTGTCCAGGGGTGTTTATATTCAGCAGCAAGTCTTGAACATGATAGCAAAATCAAATCCTAGTTTTCTTGAGCTCCTGCATTACAGTTTTCATTAGACAGCCCGATGTTTCTAATCACAGAGACACTGTGGATGCCATGTAAGATGGTGGCTTAGAAAAGAGCAGTTCAGAGTTCTGATTCCCCCAAACTTCACAGTGATTCAGCCAAGCTTTCCCACAACAGATCTTCAGCTGTTTCAGGGAAACCTTTAAGTCAAGAGGTCATTTATTAGATTTGACCATATCAATAATCTTGATCTATATTTGTACGATATTCTCTGCATGTCTCATTGAGAAAATATTTTAAGTTATTTTTTTAACCTGCTGAACTCGTGGAAAACCAAATGCTGCATTTCATAAGATTTCAAATGTGCCCTACTCATTTATTTTTCAATGGTTTGTTTATTGCACTTTAGAAGAAAATGCAGCAGAAGGTGTGTCTACATGATTCATCCTCCAACTCGCACCATCAGGACCGACACAGCAGTGTAAGACACAGCTGAGGTATTGCTTAGCCTAGAGCATTAACACCTAAAGTAATGAAAAGTGGAGCCATTTTTCATCCTCTCAGCTTATAAACTGACTTCACATTAAAGAAATTCTGGAAATCTTAACAGCCACAGTATAATATGAGTCAGATGCAGGCATCATCATCATCATCACAGTCTACAACATCTAAAACAATGTGGTAACAAAGATTATTAAACGTGGTGGCACAGAGTGACTTGGAAAAGAAAATAGACAGTTTGAAGTCCAAATTGTGTCCATTTCTCTTAACATGTCACGTATACGTTAAAGCAACTAATCAGGGGACTCGTCTATCGTGCATTTATTTAACAGCCTTAACAACTCTCCTAATGCAAATTTTTTACATGATGGGGGAACAGCACACAGGCAACATAAACAATCTTAGTGACCTAGACAGTGACTGGGTGGCCTTAGGACACAGATGTAAACCTATTAAAATACAAACCAGCTGTGTACTATCAACCCCAGACTATAAATAGAGAAGGGGGAATGGTCTTTAAAAATCAGGTAAATTCCTTTTACTTTAATGCATTTGATGAGTTTAGAACAATCCAGTTTTGGTCAGTTTTTCATGTACATAGCTGTAAGAATGCTAAAAAAAAATTTTTAAAAAAATGCAACAGCTCTGAGACTTTCTGAATTACCAGCTAATGTAGAAGAATGTGTAAGGTCATCTCAGCTTAACATTTAGGGATATTTCCCTTTGTTTTTGTTACCTTTACATTTTTTTTCCATTTATACTGAATAGTGTGTAACATGGTCTGACATTTTTCATGTAAATAAGTAATTAAAAACCTCTGACCAGACGTCATCTCCAAGCACTGCACTTCTAAAGCGATATGTATATGAGCCACCACCGACACATTTCCTCTTAACTTCATCCCTTAAGGTATGTTGACTGGGTTTTGACACAAACTCTGCTGCAAAGAGCTCGTTGGCAGCATCCACACTAACCCAAAGTGTGCAAAGCACCATGTTTATTATTTGTATTTCCTCACTTGAGACAAAATGTGGAGGTTTTGGATTGATAAAATCTTTTTGAACAAAACACATGCACATGTGTTACAAGTTCCCAACAAAATAACAAGAGGAAGTCTTCCTCAACAGGAAGGGAAAATGATCTAGTTGTTACTCGGTGGTGAAAATAAAAGAAAATAGCAGACACTAAGGTCCTCTGCATGCTTGTAGCTTGAGCTTTATACACTCATGTGTTTATGTGGTTGGGGGAACGTTGAGGGGAATTTAATCTCTACCTGTTTTTCTGACTCTTCATCTGATTTTGTCCTGCAGAGATGGGCTTTGGTGCATCCAGACATTTGCAGTATGCCTTGGCATAAATGAGTGTTTTTGTTTTTAATCCCTCTCTTACAGATCTCTGCCTTTGCCCCAGGTTTTCAGAGTCCCCACAGACATCTCTACACCTGTTGTGTGGAGCAGAGCCAAGCTTTCATCTTTCTTCTTCCACAAACATTCAGCACACAATCAGAAGTCTGTCTTGAATAATTCACTGCCCATCAGGGCCAACAGGAGTTCAATAGTGCCCCCCGCCTCCGCTCCTTATCCCAAGCAGCAACAATCTGTTTACAATTGTAAATATGACAATAAACATTTTAGGTGCATAAAAACAGCTGAGCTGAATCAAACATTCACACAGAGCAATAATCCTGATCGAGGTGTTGCTCACAAAATATTTACATGGGCAAATAGCTTTGCTGTGGGCTAATACACCAACGTTATGCATAATAAAGCTTCCATATGAAAACAGATATTCACACATGCATAACCCAGACGAGCAGGAGCCATTAATTCTGTCCAGTGAGAAGCTCACCGGTGTACCATCAGTCAGCAAAAGCTGCTGCTGTGCTCTAATTAACCAAAGCAGCATGCACAGCCACCGTTAATGTTCCTGCTCAAGATGAAAACACAGGATTAAAAATGGGAAAAAAGACAAAAACAGCAAAAGGAAAAATGAGAAAAGAGGTTGCTGCTGCACTGATACTGAGAACATGGATAGCTCTCCATGCCAGGTTTCTCTGTTTAATGAATTTAATGCAAACCGATTTAACTGAAAAATAAGAAATAAAGCTGAAAATCTCTTTACAGGCAAACATAATATTTCATAACTTTGGGTGGAATAGGGGTTGCTTAGTGGCACAGTTGGTTAGGACTGTGGCCTCACAGCAAGGGGCCACATGGCATGATTGACAGAAGCTTCATAATAAAAGTAAATACTAGTTTTGTTTTTTATTGTTTTGGTTTTTGCCAATATATAACCATCTCTTATAATCAGAGAAATATTTAATTATTTATAAATCCCAATCCAACAATAAGAATTTGGTCAGAAAGCTGCAGGAAGGCTGTGGTGGTGGTAGGTTGGAATTACAACCATTGTCCTCCACCTTCTTCTTCTGAGACACACCTTGTCTCCAAGCAGGCAACAAGAAGATGGCAGAGCTTATCTTAAACCAGGACGGGTCAATGTGGATCACAGTTCATACAGTGTATGTATACTGTATATAGTGTATTATCATGTAAAGCACTTTGCGTTGCTAAAGGCATGAAAAGCACTTTATAAATAGAGTTTAATTTGATTTGATTTGATTATAGCAGGCTTGTAATACAGCAGCATTTCTCAGCCTCTCTGTCATGAGACAGCATGTCCAAATGAACTTTGTGCTGTGGTTTGTTCAGCCAGAGTCACCACCTAAATATGCACCAAACATGATTTAAAATGTGCTGATTTTATGAGGAGTGGTGATGTTAAGCTCTGAGAAAAATCAGAAATGATATTTCTGTCCTTGCCCCTTTGCTCCCAGTGGAGTTAAAATGAGACAGTTTTTAGTAAAATAAAGACAAAAGTACAAAAAACAAATCTGTGATGTTCTGCAACAAGCATTGTGGATGGGGTTCAGGTGGTTACTTCAGGTGTTGGTGGATGTAGACTGGTATTTTAAGTGAATTACATGAATGCAGGTAAAACAAATTAAATGAGAACTGTCAATTGGGGTCAATATTAAAAGGGACATTTTGTATTTTCAGTTTTGTATGGATTGGTTGCAAGTTTTAGATGTTTTAAATCTTTTATTTTTAGTCAAGGAAAAATTTAAGCCCTAAATGAAAAATATAAACACATGAACATTAAGGTTGTGGGATATTGAGCTGATCGGTCTGCTAGCTGTTATGTTAATCCTGCTCGCTCTGCATGAGACACAGGTTGTAAATAGTCCTGAAAGAACAACGGCCAGTGACCAAATCAATGCTGATGGCCAACTAATCATTACCAAACACGTGGCGTTTATCTTTAGTGGTGTGGTAAAAAGAAAACTGCCGACAAAGAAGACTGCAGCTTACTGAGTTACTACAGACAGAATAATAATAAGGTTAATGAAAAGGAGCTTTTAAAAGAAGAAACAAAAGGAAAGAATCGGTAGCTACTCAGCACAGTCCCATCGAGCTGGCACCGAGGTGAGCAGACTATTATTCACAGCGTTTGATCAGCCTCGTCAGCAGGGAGCCACAGGTGACCGATTCCGAACGCTAATGCTAACTGCATTTAGGCTACCAACACACACCAATGGATTACACTTTCTTGTTAGTGCTGTATCAGTGAGATGGACTTAACTCCATGTTCTTCCTCCTGCAGTGCCACACTGACATCACTGATGAGTTTAAGGCTGCATGGAGAAATCATTCGGAGTCATCGTGACTACATTTATCAATCTGGACTGTATACTGACATGCTGCCCGAAGTTCTTTGTTTCCAAATCAATCAATAACCTGAACTGCCAATAATAAAAGCTATCCAAGAGGAGAGTTTGGTGAGGGTTATTTTCAACTAGTTCAGTTACCAAAGACACATGAATGTCCTCTCTGAAGTAAGACATACATCAAGCAGTCAAGTGACAGCAGAGGTCGGCAGAATCAGATCTGTCAGTGTTAGCAAGTTACTCAAGGGCGTGATTACATCTCTGATCGAGCTAATGACATGGCGGCAAAAGGACAGGTAGAGGGGAAAGGAGGGAGACAGACTGAGAATAAGGCAGAGAAATGAAAGATAAAAAGAAAAACAAAATGACAGAATAGCAGTACCCCTGACACCCAGCCCGTCAGGTTACTTGAAACACAGTCACACTGCATTGCATCTCTCTCACACACATCATCCTCCAGACAGTGCTGCCAGTACATCTGCATGCCTTCTGTCAAGCTGGGATGTATCAGACAGCATGAGACAGACAAAGAGGCAGTTTCTGCACATGTACTATAAAATTAACACATGGTTGAGTGTTCATCCAGCCTGTCATTCTTCCACATCCTTCCTTAACCTTTCTCTTCCCTTCTGTTTGACACAGACTTCCTAATAAGGCCGGTCAGTTCACATCACACTTCAGACTCACTGTCTGGAAGGTTCCTGACATTTAAGATGTATCTAAAGTTGGGATGAATTTGGTTTAATTGTGATATCAGGCTCCAGTACTGATATATCAAAACCCCATTTAAATCTTTTGCTGAATTAGACATTTAAATAAAAGGAAACTATCTGTTTTTTTAGTGAATACACTGATACATTTAGGTAGCTGTGTATGTACAAATGTTAATTGACATATATGGGAATTTGAATTTCTCTTTAAATGCAAATAAAAGTTCACTTTAAACAGATAAAATATGGTCATGTAAACACCTAAAATGATCATTTGGAAAACAGCTTTTATGGGTTTATTCCCATTTTAAAGTGAAATTAGTTTATTCCTCGGTCATGTAAGCCTTTATTCTGTTCTGAATTCATTAAAGCCATTCTGCACATGCTCGTTATCATTTCCCACCACGATGACGCCGATGTGCACTCGTCTGCCTCCCATCTTCGACATTTTATTTTATTTTCCTTCTCAGCTGCTGAAAAAAGTAAAGTAGTATGCTTGTGTCGAGCTGGTACTTCAAAATTCAAAATTGAATAAAAAATTGTACTTTTATGTATTTTTGGCTGTTGTAAATAAAAGCCGGGAAGCAGGAAGTAGTTTGTTTACTTCCGGTACCCGTACATGCATCGTGCTTTCAGATCAAATTTAATTCAGAATTAACATTTTTATGTAAACTTGAAGAACTCTTTATTTTGTGGTTGGTTAATTCTGAATTAAAAAACACCATGTAACCATGGTGATTCATAAAGGCTGATGTAACATCGGACCAGCAACCAGTCCAGTCCAGACCAGTAAAACCAGTTCCAAATAACAGCAAAATCAGCATGAAGTTTGTTGCATTTACAATATTTACAACCAAAAGAGAAGATTTTAGTCATGGGGTTCTTACAGAGGCTTCCCAAGCAGGCAGTTGTCACGTTTCTATGAGAGTTTTAATTCTTTGGTTTATTCTTTAAACATATTTGGTTCCAAATAGAAGTTCAATCGGCTTTAAAGAGGAATAAAATGACAATGCAAACACGTATTTCTGTATGAAAACAGCGATTCAGAATTATTCCTCTATCATGTAAACATTCATTCTGCTTCTGGTCACACTGCACATGCTAATGCCTTGATGCACATATGCAGTCTTCTGTCTCCTGTCTGGAACTCTATTTTTATTTTCATCCCCAGCTGTTGAAAAAAAAAAAGTAGTAAAATCCTATTGAGCCAGTACTTCAAAAATACGGAAAGAGTTCAAAATGTTGCTTTATCACATGCTGAAGCTGTTTTTATTTTGTTTTATTTTATTTTATTTGTTTCAAATGATAAAAAAATGCATTGTTCTTAAAGAAGTGTGTCCATTTTAAATACCTGCATGTTTACCATGTTCATGATGAAAAACATGGACATTATATGTGTGATCAGGGCAACTTGCCTTTCTCACGAAACATTTTGGGTTTGCAGTTTCAGGAGACGTTTTACTAACTACCTTTGTTGAGTTTGCACAATGATGTACTCCTACTTGTTTGACTAATCTAACTTGCACTGTATGCATGAAACGCAGGTCTGCTGCAGGGCATGGGACAAAACCAGTAAAAAAAAATAAAATAAAACTTGCAATTTACAAACGTGGGTGCATGTCACCATGCAAGTGGCTGTATTGGTGCCCGCAGATGTTTTGGTAGGAAGCACAAGCAAGGCTTACTGGCCAAGCCTCAAGATTCTCCTGTTCCAATTAACCAGCTCTGCAGCTTACAGCTCTGCTGGTCTTATCTGTGAGGAAGAGGAGGAGGAGGGGGGACAGGCATGTGCAGAGCAAGGCTCAGCATAAACACATGAGGCAGGAAGAAACTAAAAGACGGGAACAGTGAAAGCCTTTTCAGGTAAGACTAGTGTCTGCTCGCTAGACATCTTTCAGCTTCTACCTCTTCTTACTGTCACACTTAAATTTCATCCTGTCATCAGCCTTTTCTGTTTAGAAGCATCCCATTCTTACAGAGAATTAAAGACCTGTTCATGCCTCAGTAAGGAGAGAGGAAAACTGATTGTTATTGTGTCAGTGACAGTATAGCCCCCTGAATATCTGTTGTAAAACTGAAAGGGAGTAACGTAATTCTTGCAACACAATGTGAAAAGCTTCTCCTGCTCTGTATTGCAGTGATGTATCAAATTACTCTGAGCTCTTTTGCAAACTTGGGATTTTTCCTGCCAGGAATTTCCTGCTTCTCAGCATAGATGTCCTTCCTTTCCCACGTCTGACAGCGGTGAAGTGGCAGTTGCAGGTCCCTTTATGCATTCATATCTGTTTGTCTGCTTATAATCTTTATCAGATTTGCACATCTGTTGTTTTTTCCATTTCAAATGTTGAAATAAGTCTTGCAAGTTGATGTGGACAACAAAGACTTTGCTATTCTGCATGGAAATCTTTTTTGGGTTGAAACAAGCTAGCACATCCAGACGTTTAGAAGAATGGAAGAGTTGAAGCTCACTGGCTCAGAACCACATTTTTATGATAATGTTTTTTAGGTAATGAAACTGAATAGTTGTTTTTACTATTTTGGTGTATAACCAGAAAAAAGATTTGTTTACTGTTTAAATGTGTTAATCTTTCTTACTTAACCCTCACCACTTCCACATTACTGTGGAGGTCTCTTAGTTCAGTCCTTTCTCTGCTCCTACTTTTGTTACACTCTTTTACACTCAGTCCATTTTATTTCTGTGCAGTTTCCTTCTTCAAACTGCTGGCAGCTTGTTTTTATTCATTTTTAAATTTTCTATTTGTTTTTTTTTTTTTGCTTTCTTGGCCATTAACAACCATAAATAACAACAAGCTGTACGGCATCATTGACCGATGATGAAACACAGCAGGTTCTGTACGCGGATCCAGTAAAAATATCTCATGCTCACTACTACGATTAGCAAAAATGTATTTCTAATCATACTTTAAGGATCCTTAGATTACCCAGCATCCCTCTGTGTGGATATGCTAAGCGGAGCGTAGGAAGCTCAGCGGCGATGGAGCTTTGTTTGTGGTGGTACCACAGCTCTGGAACGTTCTGCCCCTGCAGCTTAGACAAGCTTCTTCACCATCCAGTTTAAATCCCTTCTTAGAACCCACCTCTTTTTATTGGCATTTTCCCAGTATAACTTTGCTTTTTTTTGCTGGTTTTGTTTTATTATTTTTACTGGTTTTACTGTCATTTCATCTTTTATGGTTTAATGTCTTAATATTTTAGTTATATCAGCACTCTGTTCAACAGCTGCTGTCAGAAAGTGCTTTTATAAATAAAGGTATTAAGAAAAAACATGCATGTTAGGTTGCATGCTATGCTTCATTGACCACTTATCAAATGTAAGTTCCACACAGAGCTTCATAGTTCCACATGTTCCACACAGAGCGTTTCATAGTTCCACATGTTCCACACAGAGCACTTC
>JBAMHV010000005.1:14731122-14751758 GCA_037177535.1 Pseudomugil gertrudae | reverse complement strand
TCCCGCCCCACACGCTAAATTCTAGGTTCCACGCGCAAATTAGTACGCGCAAATTGAGATCTTAGTAAATCTGGCCCTTAGTTTACTTATGTTATCCAGGGAAGGTAAATAGAAGACATGTAACCGGAACGAGGATGATTTTGGTCTCATTTGTAGTAAATGCACCATAGTACCGCTACGTTGTTTCAGTCATGTTCTTTGTCCCTGGATTTATGCGCATTTGGGGAAGATGTTGAGGGTTGTTGATCCAGACTCCACTTTAACCATCATTACTTGATTTCTCTCCCTTATGTCACAGTAACTCACAGATTAAAAGCTTTCACTTGCCTCCACTTTATCTATCTATTTATTTATCAATAGATGTGTGCAGATCAGCTTTTTCTAACAAAGACTAAAACCTCTTTTTCTCTGAAATCAAGCCGTCAAGGAAAAATTAAGATAGACATCACATTTCAGCATAATTGCTGTTTGGCTTTTAAGGCCTGATACATGTTGGATGAAGCACTGACAACAAATCATTAAAGGAAAAGAGAAATGCAATTTTATGGAAGCTGTAGCTTTATGGGGAATCAGGGTAAAGGAGCAGCTCAATCGACTGATGACTGCCTTTGAAGCTGATGGACTGCATTAATTATTAAACACAATCTTTTAACAGGGTAAAGTGCCTTGACGAGTGGCAATAAAGCTAGCACAAGCTATGTATAGTCCAACTGCAGGGAAGAATAGTGAATTCTAAAAAAACTAAATGCATTTTTAAGGGCTCTGAACAGCACTTTTGGACATCAGCATCAGTGTTTGCAGCTGCTAATGTTTTATTAGCCAAACGTTTAGGAAAATGCTGATTTAAAATATGTTGTGTCTGAAAAATGCACATTCTGTACTTCATACAAATAAATATGCCTCTTTTAATGCTGGACTCTGTCATTTTCTTCTGAATGGATGCAACTGTTCTTCATGCAGGTAAGATTTAATGAGACCAGAGGGCACAGCTGCACAAACCAAACTAGACTATAAACTAGACTTGCATACGAAATTATTTCTCTAGGAGAGCTAAGTTGACAAAAACAAGAGAGTTAATACAACAATAAGTTAAAGGACAGAAGTCAATTTAAATCAAACAATGTTGCACTTATACAGAAGAGTGACTGCTGGTCAATTTGTGATTTTAATAGTTGGGATTTCAGTTCTGAGTCACTCTGAAAACTCAAACTTAATTAGTATTTTAGCTATCAGTAGGAAAGAAGCTAAAATATGTTTAAATGCTGACAGAGTACTACCAGGACAATAATATATATAGTAAAAAGAATATAATACAGTAAGTATTTATTGAAAGCATGCCTTTTGACCACATTGGTTTTATGTACAAATTCCCAACAGATGTCACTAAGCTTTCCAGAAAACACACATGTTTTAATACATGCATTAAAACCAGCCCTTTATCTTTAACATAACTCATACCTTAGAATGACTCAAATATTGTGTTTCTTATCGAATTCGGTTCTGAGAAAAAACTGCTCCATGAACGTACAATGCATGGCTGATGCTTATGAAGCATTACCCTGGAATGTGCCCAGCATGTGATATGTAGATCCTCCACCCCAGGAATCCCAGTACAACCACCGCTTGTCCAACGTGGCAAAGGATAGCCAGACTTCATGTTTAATCCAAGATATCTTCCATCAGAAGATACAAGAATACATTTAACACATATTTGTAATGGAATAAATGGCAAATTCAGTCATTGAAAAGCCTGATTGGTTAATTCCATTTCCCTAAGTGGAGTTCTCCGTTCACAAATCAAACAAGTATATTTATGATTTTATCCGAAAGTCAGGAACATAAAAATGAAAAAGATATTTTAAAAACATGTGTGAAGCTGATTTCATACATACACAACATACCCAGGCTGAAGAATCCAGCTCACATCCAGCCTCCTCTACCTCGCTTTACCAAATAACCTCACAACAGTCAGTTCAGTTAATTGAACAGGCCACAGGGAGCAGGTTGAAAGAAAAGATTAGATTTGATTAGAGCAAAGTCTGTCTGCACAATTACAACTTTAATTAAAGCCAGGAAAGACCGTAGACATAGAGGCCACTGGCCAATGAATGAAAAGGTTATCTCCCCGATGCAAAAACAAGGTGAAAAATAAATATATTCAACACCTGGAACAAAGGTGGTGGTTCTTCCCCAACGGCTTGTCAGCATACAGGATCAAAACTCAAAAACACACCAATGCTGGCGAGGTTCAAATGGATACAAGATGGAAGTGTTTACATTTGAAGGGATTTTTTTTACATCTTTTAGAGCCCCTGGATTAAAGAGATGATCTAAACAAACTCATTAAAATTCAAATGGGAGAAATCATTTTGAGTGTTTAATTTCTGTGGCCATGAAAACGTTCCTCTGCAAATAGTTTGATGTTTAGGTGAAAAAGCAACATGATGCTGTAGTGCTTCAAACAGAAGGACTGGCCAGTAACCATAGAAACTAAGGTTGAAACAATTCCTTGCGTAACTAAAACAACTCAATTGCAAACCTGACAAAAGGATTTGCTTGTTTCAGAAACCAGCATTACTGCCACACATCTGGCTTACACACAATGTTCCAGTTGAACCAAGCTTCATCTGATGAAGAAAACAAGTAAAAATGTAGAAACCAAGTGAACTTTTTTTTTCCAGCGGTGCTTGGAAAAACCCTGGAGCCGCTGGAGCTGATCGTTTTACACTCATTTCAGTTTCAGTCACTTAAATCGTGGTGTTTGGTGGGAAATGTGGGCACAACTGTGTGACCGATCACCAGCCTCTTCAACATATTTCTTTTAGGAGTGAAGTGGAAAGATTAGAGAAGAGTATTATCCTGTGCTGTAGAAGCCTTTTCATTCCTAAATGTGCAAACTTTTTAACACAATCATGATGGAGAGACAGATGCTTTTATCCAGCCATCAAAACAGGAACAAATGAGCAGGCCGGCATGTAACAGCAACTCTTCCTTCCCAAGCAGGTTTAATTTATAAGTACGATGACATGAAATAGTAGAAATCATATCCAGTGATAGAGTGACAAAAGGGAAGAATGATAACATGTACTCAATAGCCTCCTGATTCAATTCAGCACATGAGCTTATGTGGTGAACAGCCTTAAAAGCTTCATCTTAAATCTTTATGACTGGTGTCCTCATAAACCTCACTACAAATACATTTCTCCAGGGAGGCTCACTGGCACCTCACACAGCTTTTATTAAGAGATGTCTAAACCCAAGAAAGAGGAAGAGGAAAGCGGTGAGAAAGTGTCAAAAAAGCCTCTTTTATAAAAAAAAAGTTTAATTTCCATTAAATGAGCTTTTCAGTGTGTTTCGCAAAAGGCCATCATAATACTGTGTCAGATAAAGACCTTTAATACGACACTCAGATCTTTCTCTTAGAAACCGTTTTAAATATGAGAAGAAAACTTTATAGTTTAAGACATAAATAAAAAACCCAACGTCCTTCTGCCTAAAAATAATTATTTGTAATGCTTACTAAGCTACACACACATGACATGATAACAACTGTTTTACATGCAGTGTCTCAAAAACGTGATATAAATACTCAGAAAGAGTCTTGGCAACTGAACCGTTTTGAGTTTTTGAATAAAACAAAACTGTTGCCAGCAGAATGCAACGCAGCAATAAATCACGTCTCCTTAGTTATGCACGATTGGGTATGTTGTAAAAAAATGTGTTTATATCTGTTTAAACGAGACAGATTGGTCACATGATGGCATCTAAATATTGGAAACGTGATCTAAACTAGCCGATGTTTTTAAAAATAAAACATCATTATTTATCTACCTCAGAAGATCATAAGATAAAAATTCAACGTTCAATTCAACTCAACTTTATTTAAATAGCGCCACTTCATGACAGTGTCATCTCAGGGCGCTTCACATCTTAGGACACCATTTTCTTTCATGCTGTCATTTTCTTTTTTGCAGTGTTTATTTTCTTTTTTTATTTAAACAATGGCTCTGACACATGAACAAAACATATAATCAGGCTCCATGAATCTGCCTAAACTCAAACCATTACTCCTGGTCCACACAGACTTGCAGACGTGCATGCTGGTTTGTGTGGAATCAACCAAATTTGGACAGCCAGCTTTACATTTTGTTTAGAAAACTAAACATGCTCGCTTCACCAGGAGGAAACTCCCACCACTATGTGGACTGCACAACACGGTGATACATCTCCCTGTTAAGCAGAAGACTCTCAGCTTTTATATTTTTAGATCTTTAGTTTATTGAGGAAGTCCAGTTTTAGTAATGTGGTGTCAAATGCAAATTAGTTAGAATGCAGCACAATATAGATGTTTATTTTTACTCAAATGGAAGAACTGTGGAAAAAATTCAGCTCTTCATTGGCCTGCACATAGGAGCTGGCGTTTCTGAATCTGGAGGCTTTTCATCCAGTAAAACAGAAGGTTTTTCCTCTCCACGGTTGCCCATTGCAACCTCAGATGTTAGGAATCAAACACGGGATTTAATCCAAGCCATTAGTTTTCCTCACTGTGTGAATTGTAATTGAAAAAAAAAACAACAAACTGGATTTGAGGACATTTGGTGGAATTATCATTGACCTGATTGTTTCTTTAAAACTTTATTGTGATGAGTTCATGTACAAGTGAAACCATAATGAACTAAAACGAAATCTGGAAGCTTCCAGGAAGCTTGAGAGAACAAACAGGTTATCACATGGCTGTTCTAACAGTTTGCAATACACAGTGGACATGACCCTAAACTGCCTTTATTTGGCCCCTGCAAGTAATTTGCAAGCATGAGGCAGATTCTGCTGGAGTGTGCCGCAGAGGGGGGGGGGATTGCTATCCACTTACACATAAAGTAAATTCATTAACAAAGTGGCCTCCATGTCATTTCCAACCCTATTGAAATGTAAAGTGCTGATTTGAATTTATCCTTCAAGTCGCTCCGTAATCCATTCAATTTTTGGCTTGAGGTGGTAACCTCTGTCTTTCCCTCTTCTCCATTTTGCCAAGCTTCTACCTTTCCTTATGCTTCAGCACTTTCTTTATAAAAATGTCAACAGGCAGAAATATTGTGGGAACTTTTCCTGCTGAGACTAAATTAAATTAACAATAATAGTAATAAAAATGATTATCTATTTATCCACATATTTCTATGGGCTAGAAGTTTAAAAAACTATTAAACAACAAAGTAAAATATCACAATATATGATTTTCTAACCAAAAGCTTATTTTATAATTGAGTATTATGCCTTTCAAGTTAAAGCACAACCTAAGAAATATTGTTACATTTTTATAAGTCTTTATTTGACCCTTTAACAAGAAAGAAACTAAGAAAAAAGACTGTTTTGTTATTATTTTCTATTTTCACCATGTATTACTGTAGTGTAGTTTTCTGCTACAGGAGCAGGAGAGAACTATAATGCAAATATATTGTATCAAATTAATGTATTTGCCTTTATAGTGGTAAGGATGTTTAAGCAGTAATGAAAGAGGAAACACATTCCACAACCTTTGTGCTACTGCTTTGAAAAAGCGATTATCTTGTGGCTTTAAATGGACCTTTGGGACTATAAGTCACATCTGACCTTCTATCATCAGGTCAGGGAATAAATAGAAAGCAGGTTAGAGATATAAGGAGGAGCCTGACCAAGCAAGGCCTTAGTACATGGCTTTAATACTTGTATGAGTAGTAGTATCGCAATATCTCACACAAGGATGACAGTCTTCTCTGATTCAACATTGGATGCATTACTTTTCAGGAACATCCACTGTGACACAATCCTGATAATCTCTATAATGCACAGAGTAGACGTGATCGGATTTAACCTAAAACACTCAAAGGACTAAATTACAGCCATGCATGGACCTGTAAAGAGTCCTGTTCTGACTTCAAAATGTTTTGATAAATCAATTTCTATTTTTCTGCCTCACCATCTTGCACAATAAAATACTCACTTGTCTGCAGCTGAGTGTTACTCGATCCTCCACCGCCTGACAGACACCTTTACAGCGTTACAAAATGATGTCATTCAGAGATACAAAGAGTAACAAAATGAAATGATGTCCAGTTTTGTTAATTCTGCTAGCAGCCAGACCAGAAAGGAGAACATATTTTGGTCTGTCTCATGGAAAAATGTGGACAATTCATCTGCTACTACTGATGCCAGGTTATATGGGAGGAATGGTCATCAAAAGCTGACTATAGGCAAAACTCAGGTAATGTAAGAAGTAAAAATGTAAGAATCACATACCATGTACCTAAAATTAACCATATTAACCAAGCCTGGTTTTTTATACATCAATCCCAACACAATACAGTATCAACTGAAACACTGGAATGATATAAACAAGCAAAGTGTACTAAATTCACAGCAAACCTCAAGTGTTTTCCTTTAAGCAACACTATACAAGTTTCTGGTGTAAAAGTCTGCTTCTGCTTTGTTTTGACAGCACACTGACATTCCTTGAGCACATTCCTGGAGTTGGCATCCCTCTGTAACATTTAGGAGCTGAGAAAACCACACTTTGTAGCTTCATGCTCTACTTGATGTCTGTGTTTACTTTACAGCAACTGAATGTTAACGCCCTGGCCAAAAAGTATCAAAGCAGAAAGTTTTTAAA
Organism: Pseudomugil gertrudae; assembly: GCA_037177535.1. Lineage (NCBI taxonomy): Eukaryota > Metazoa > Chordata > Actinopteri > Atheriniformes > Pseudomugilidae > Pseudomugil > Pseudomugil gertrudae. The sequence continues at coordinate 14,745,115 of JBAMHV010000005.1, read as the reverse complement.
TGACCAAACAAAAAAAAATCTATCCACAGAATCAATATTGGGATATTGTCCTGGCATCAGCCGCCAATACCTGCTTTTAATGCACAGACTAGGACACATGTACATAACATAATAATAATCACAATAATAAATACATAAATGTTCTGTAAAAGAAAGTGTAAAGCAGCTACTTTTGGCAACTTTTGTAGAAGAAAGGGCATATTGAAGAAAAAAGATTCATGAAAGTGATTCCAATGTGCAATGCACAAAGAATACTGTATGTGTTGCTAGAGGTAGACATCCATAAGCATTTTGCTTCAGTCTACTCCCTTTGGGCAAGTTTTGTGTTTTTTGTTTATCTTTTTTTTTTTGGACTATAAAGCTGATGTACTTTATCATCATTTGTTTTGCAAAATTCTTCTCAAATAAACCAAAACAAAAAAAAATATTTCCTTTCATGATCAGTACAGCCAGATGTTAAAACTATATGAGGTTACAGAAGAGAAAACACACCATGTTTTAGGTAAAACATTTCCTTTTCACAACACAATCAACCTCATGAATGTCAGTTTTACAATTCACACATAGTTAATTAAATAGACACCTGAGGTCATATAGTTTTTAACAAAATTATAAGTGGTTTCAGTCTGTTTGGGAAAAACATTGGGGAATTGGAAAGAGGATCCATGCTGCATTTTAAATGAGTGTAAAGGGAAGACAAAAGGTTTCATAGAGGTTTGTTTGCAGTTGCGACCCCTGAAATGTTGTGTGCTGGAGCAATGATTAAGGTGAAAGAAATTAAATATCTGGAGAGTAAAAATCTGCTATGATATTGGTGGTGTTTTTCCCATTATAAAGGAGAGATTTGCAGGGTTTATTTTCCTTGCCTGTATGTTCAGAGGCTGGGAGTCCATTTCAGTTTGTTTACAGATGGCCTTTTAAAATTAATGGAGAACAGGGAGAAAATTGACTGTCAGAGATTATGAGCTCACAATACTGAAAATTCAAATCCATCTCCTTTTAGAAACTAAAATAAATTGTGCCTACAGCTGAGGTGGATAAACGAGGACATCAATAAAGGGGAAGAGCTAAGAAAAGAATTTCTTTATGTTCGTAACAAGGAAGGAACATCATAATTCTGTGTGCATAGATAGAAAAAAGAGAAAATCAAGCTGTAAATTTGCAATGAAACTCATCTTTAGGTAGGGCTGCATACAATCATTTATAACACGTCACTGAGTGTTGTCGTAGACACTGGTTAGAACAAACAGAAAGCAAAATCCATATTATATTTACTAATACAGTGGAACCTCTACTTACTAAATTATTGGTTCTGGAAGTAGTTTCGCAATCTGAAAAATCTGCAAGTAGAGACCTTCGTAAGTAAAGGTACCACTGTACTACTGTCATTAGTATTACATTTACTAATACTACAATCATTAGTTTTATATTTACTAATACTACAATCATTAGTTTTTATATTTATTAATTCTACAATCATTAGTTTTATATTTATTAATTCTACAATCATTAGTTTTATATTTATTAATACTACAATCATTAGTTTTATATTTACTAATGATATTCATCAAAGAAAAGTATGTTTTCTTTGTTTTGCACAGAAAAAGCTAAAAGCAGATGGACAGGTTTAAAGGCGATTGTTTATATAGTGCTAAGCACTTCCTCTTAATTTAACCTCCCACCCCCCATGTTCTTTTACTCAAACAAAACTATGTCTATTACACTGGTTTCTTTCACACAACTAGTAACGTCAAAAGAACTAATTCTACTGCGAGCACTTGTCACTTTGAACTTGGCAAACAACTCCTCATTCTGGGGATGTTCAAATAATTTTTGCTTATCCGAAATGCAGCAAAGTTCAGGCAGGTTATGTCGAGACAGGACTTACTGCTCCTGTTTTAGCCTATTTTAAATCCACGTGAAAGTTATTAGAAATCATTCTTCTTACATTCAAGGTCTCTCACTAACCAAAGCTCTACTGTATCTGAAAGACCTTGTAGAACAATATTATTCCAACAAAGACTTTGTGAATCCCGTATTCACTGAAACCAGACTGTTACCTTTTCATAACATCAGTGTCATCAGATGACATGCAGTCCTCTAGTAAACTTGAACTTTGCTGCTAGAAACCTAAAACTGAACTGAATGTTAATTACCTGTGAGATTAATGAAAGCTTTAGTTAAACCAAAGGAACAGAAGTTCATCATTCAGAGGTAAACAAAGAAAAAAAACACTATGTGCCAACAATCTGCTCTCCTGAATTAGATGTGCCATACATACTAAACTGTTCCAAAGTTACCCCTCAGAGCACTGCTGCATATGCCAACCACACTACTTTGCTGTGCGTGTTCCAGACAATACAGAAGAGAAGCAGTAGTCAAACACAGCAGTTGTTCTGCTGAATGCGTAGGAGCTGATAACAGGAAGCTCCGAGACTTGTGACCCCAAATGCATCCTCCATTTCTGGCCTGAGAGACAATGTAAGGGTTAGCTCCTCTGGTCATGAATTATTCCATGTCTATGCCTCCCTGAGTACCTGTTGTCGGCTCTGAGGAGACGGAGTCAAGGGGCTTTGACTGACAAAGCCTTTGATCCCACAACAGCTATGCTCTCTATGATCAACGTCTCTCAGAGGGAGGGAAGACCAGCGCTCTCTTGACACTTTCTGCCAAAGAGCTCGCTCTCCTCTGTCTTTCTTTTTAAACTTCTCCCATCTCAATCTATCCATCAGTCTCTATCTGCACTCTGAATCCATATCCACCTGTTAAATTCTGAGGCAACAAAAGACTACAGTGCAACCTAGACAGACTGCTCTTCTTTTGTTAGCTTTAATCAAATAGCACATTACTGCAGAATCACATTGCAGGTTAGAGTAGCACACCTGCATGCACATTGAAACACCAGTCTCGGTTCTTACCATTTTATAAAGAGCCTTGTCTTGTATAATAGCATTATTTTCTGTCATGATGCAATTACACCCAGACACAACAATGCTTGCTTATATAGCTCACTCCCTGTTGTTTCCTTTAATCCAATTCTTACATAAACCAAACATTATCTGTCCTGACACTATCTGGGACTGTTCTCCTTTGCAGGAACATATTCTTCCTTTGACAGGGTTTATATTCATGCAGTGTTGTGATGATATGTTATCCGAATGTCACAAACACATTGGAAGAGTCAACACAAGATGACCCTAACAAGTACACGGATTTTCATCAGGATGACCAGGGGAAAGCAAAAAAATTATATTTGCATTTTTACAATGTGTAATCAAAACAAACAACAACAAAACAAGTATCTATAATGATATATGATCTACCAGTACAGCTGTATTCAAACCAACGGATTACGAAGCATTCATTCAATACCATGTTACGCATTATATCACTAGATACACCAGTTTATTTGCTTGTTGACAAACATCTAATCAGACAATAAGTGAGCCAACAACTTCCTGAAGTTCAAAGTGAGCATCAGAATAAGAAAGGATTTAACTGACTCTGAACATGGCACAGTTATTGGTATAAGTGTTTCACAAACTGCTTATCTACTGGGATTTCCACACACACATGTCGAAAGTTTACAGAGAATTGTCTGAATCCAGTCTGGACAAAATGGACAGACTGGTTGGAGATGATCTACCAGTGTTGATCAAAGGAAGTCAAATAAGCACTGGTTCCTACCAAGATATGCAGAATAGCATCTCTAGACACACAACACATCCAACTATGAAGCAGATGTTCCACAGCAGCAGAAGACCAAACCAGGTGCTACTCCTGTCAGTTAAGAAGAGACTCACCAAAACTGTAAAACAGAAGATGGAGTCTCCACTCAGTGATGATGTAGTCTTACACACAGAGGGCTGACCCTCTAAACCACTGCTTCACTATTCATAAATGTACAGAATTACAGAAATACAGATGCTTAGTGTTGCTTTTCTTTTTTTTTTTTATATATTTCCTATAGCACCTTAAATGCATCACCGTTCAGGTTCGTTCCATTTTACTTCCACAAATCATTGTGGTGGAAAAACATGAAAGCCTGAATCAACTCCTCAGGCTACTGCTGGTGATGTAATGCTGTGAGAGGGATTTTTACCTTCTTTGCGCCACAATTACATGGTTTAACAACCACAGCCTACCTGAGTATTGTTGCTGAGCATGTCCCTTTATGATGACAGTGTAACATCTCCTGATGGATGCTGCAGGATAATGAACCATGTCCAACTGCTTTCTTCAACATGACAATGAGTTTGCTGGACACTAATGATCTCCACAGCCACCAGATCCCAAATGGGCAGCTTTTGCATGGGGTGGAATGGGAGGTTCTCGTCATGGATGTGCAGCTGACAATCCGTAGCAGCTCTGTGATGCGATTATATCAGTATAGAAAATTGTACACCTTAAGTTATCCCATGATAACAAAAATAACTGAGAAAATCAGATGTCAATAAATTTATTAAAGGGTACCTAAATCATTTATTGATGTAGTGATTCGCATCACATCAAAACCGGAAGCTGTAACTATGAAATCTAGCACGTTTTAAGGCTATGGTTATGAGTTTGTAAGGATTTTGGCTGTTTAGTGTATTCTGGTTGGAGTAATACTTGCATTTTGCGTGTAATGTTGGAAATTATAATCACAATTTTACAAATGCTGTATCAGAAAATAGTGTATTAATCACAGTAGTTTGTTAGTAGTAAGTAGTTCTCATCATTGTGTAGCTTATTATGTTTAGAATTATTGTCTTTCAGATATAAAGTACGTTACCTTGTAGCTGAGTGGCGCTAAGCACATACGCAGTGCATCACACCTATTACACCATTACACTTACACAGAATGATCCTCCTTGTTTTTGTTCAGTCATACTTTATCTTTATTTTCTATAATTTTATTTCAAACTAATGTTTAAAGAAAAAGAACAAAAAAAACAACACTTGAAAAAAGAAATGTTGCACTGTTGTGAAAAACAACTGAAACAGACTATCAAGCCATCTTAAACCCTAATTAATCAAACACAATTTGCTTAATGAGTATCAGTAATAAAAATGAGGAGCTACTATGTGTGCATCGTGCTACTTTTAATCACTAGAAGAGGACCTTTATTATGTTTATAGATTAAGCATAAAGTAAAAATAGGATCTTCATTAGAATATATCTAACAGGTAGGATAATATGCAGTAAATCCTTTATGTTATTTTAAGTCAGTAAATGAGTAGCAAAATATACAAAGCACATATCAATCTTATCTGCAATTTCGTATTGATAAAAAAATGCTGCATATGCACTGATCAGTTTACTGATAAATCACTTAGTAGGCTAGAAAAAATGTGTGTGTAGCTGAGTAAGTATCATAGTTTCTCCCACACAGTATTAGAAAAATAGCATTCAAGCATAAATTAGCTTACAACCCTCAGTTTAATGTTCTTTACATGCACTCCAGCCCTTTGGTCAAGGCCTAAACATTACCCCAGTCCTTTCCCCAGTTCCAGCGGCATGGCTTGATAGCAGTCTACATTGAACAGGCTAAACGGAGCTGGCTCAAGTTTGCTGCTGCTATTGTTAAACACCTATCATGCACAAACTAACCCAACATGTAGGTAGAGTCCTAAAGACTGTCACAACTCAGTGTATTCCAAACACACACACATACAACCCGCCCTTTCCATCCTTCCTCCTTCAGCACTTTCCTTAAAAAATGTCCCCAGGCTGCTTGTCAACAAACCTGAGCTAAAAACTCTTAAATATGTTCCTTATTGCAGGAACCATAGCAATGGTTGCACAAGCCTTATCAGAACTTTAGCTAACCCACCGGGGAAGACATAATTTGACAGCTTCCAACATAACGCTGGTGATATTCCACAGACATTTAGTACAACTGGGAGCAATTCTCATGCATGGATAATAAATTACATTTTTTGAGCAGGTTAGTGTTTGACCGCTGGGATTCAGTATGATGCAATACAAGAAAATAGTGAAAATAAAACATATATATTGCACTCACTACATTTGCTTATATTTCTGTCTGAACATGGAATGAATGAATAAAAATACTTGGTGTGATTTACTATGTACTTAAAATATTTGGTTTTTAAACAGTTGACATTTTGTGCCACTCAGAGCTGAATACTACTCTATTTGATCACTTATTGTGCATATGACACATAACAGTCATGGTTAAATTCACGTGGTTTTTGTCAATACTCACAAAGAGTTAAAAAAAAGAGTTATCATCCCTCTCAAAATAGTTGTTTCTGTCACAAGTTCTGCAGTTTGTGCTTTAGTTTTTTCATTTCCTGAATCTCAGCTGGGGAGACCTACCAGTCTGTTCCTGCTTCCACAGCCTTTACCCAGCTACTCTCATCTAGCCTTTCTTTGTGAGATCTGCAGGAGCAACCAGACCGTGTCAGATTATCTCACTGTTTCTGTGGTAATCTTGCTTTCAGCAGTGTTTGTTTGCACTTCTAGCAGCCTACCTTTCTGGCCACTTTTTTCTTTTCTGGAGTTCCTTGTCACTCCAGAATCCTGTTGACTTCACTTCATCCCTGAGATATCACCCCATCTGCTTTCCTTCTTTGCTAATTCCTGATCTACCAGCCTGCTTGCCTCGCAACCTGCTCAGGAATCACACCAACTACCTCCCCCTATGCTCAAGATTTTCATCAAGATTCAGCAAGCAACCTATTGGAGATTGGATTGTTGGACATGTCTGCTTCACTGGAGGTATCAATAACCATTCCCTCCCTCTTCCCAGAGATCTGAATACCTGGACCCCCTTGTTTTGACTGCTTCATCTGTGAACAATAAATTTGATTGATATTGGCTCATTACTTACACTATTATGATGGCTACACCTAGCAGTGACAATTTATCCATATTAAATTTCATGAGTTAGCTAATCAGTTAGAAGTTTTACTGAGGGTTTGTTAAGCTTGACTTTACAGTCTGTAGCAGAAGACCAAAGTACCAGTATGAGGATTCTGTATGTACTGTTAGCAACGCACTTTGTTAGCAAGTGTTGAAAATCTGTCTTTCACCATAGATTCATGGACAGTGCTTACTATGGAGCTGTATGCAGCCATCAGCTAGAGGAAGGGTTAGGGTCAAGAAAAACTGGAGAAAATTCTATTTCTAGATCATTAAAATTGTAAATAAAATTGTTTATTGTTTACACACATTTATTGTTTATTACCATGTGATGTCAAAATTATTACAGGTGAAAAATGTCAACAAGGGTAAGAAGACAAGAATCACATTCTGTTTAAAGTCACACATATGAAACATACAGCATGAAAAGGTTCATATATAGTTTAGAAGAAAGGAATTCAGACTACGATTTGTTTTGTTTCCTCTCGACAGATTTTGAAGTTATTCTAACTGAAAAAGGTCTTTCCGACTGAGTCGCTATGCTTTCTGGAGAGCATTTCATTTTAATTAAACATTATTATTATTATTATTAATAAAATTATTAAGCATCTACAAAGACTCTCAAAGTCTGACCTGAAACAGCTTTCTGATTACTTCCAAATGCCCATGACAAGTTGGCTTAAAGTCATCATTTTCACTGAATAATCTTTCATTTTTCTACTTTTTGTGATAAATGTGTATCAATCCACAAATACAGATGCAGCTGCAGAAACAAACTGTAATGGCACATTACAATTTTTCAGGGGGGGGAGCATACTTTTTCAAACCTATTTTTTATCAGCTTCAGGCTGAACACTGCAGTGTTGTATGGGTTAGCAGATCGGAGTTCGCAAAAATAGGACAGTTTTATCAGGCTATGATATTTAAGGCTACTAAAATACTATTAAATAAAGGGCTACTACTAAGGGCTTGATTAAAATATTTACTTTTAATGGCTATAAAAAAGTGTCAGACTAAATACTAGGAAAAAAATACTGTTGCAATCAGTCTTCTTTCAGAGGGTGAAAATCCATTTTGAACAGGTCTGTTCCTGTAAAGAGTTTGTTGCCTCATAAAGCAATAACCTAATAAATATACACACAAAAAAGCTGTCTTTATGCTGTGAGCTTTAACCTAGGGCTCTTTGATACAGAACAAAAGCATAAAGATAGCATAAATAAGTAAAAATATTACTAATCAATATAGATATTATCAAAACATTTAAATATATATCATTTAGGTGCAGCTGTTTTATGCTGTTGTTTAATAAAACTGTGCATTTTCAGTGGTCTTACAAACTAATTCCTCTATCCTATCCCGATGCATAAGCATGTGTTGCTTTCTGAATGCTCTTTATCACAGCACATGGCTTTATTCATGAATAAATACAATCACATAACGGTGAACTTATATCAATCCTAATGTCTTGATATTGACAAACATCATGAACCTGTACAGAGTCTTTGGTATAGAAAAATCAATATTCCACATCCCATAATAAATGCAGTTTGCAGGCCTTCTTATCATTTTAAAGTGTTGGGCTTGCTTTAGCTTATCTAAGATTTAGTGTGTTTGATGTCACTAAATAACAAACAACCTTTCATCAAGATCTAGTTTGTTTGGTCTCATAGGAATTATCCCAAAACACAGGACAAGGATTCATTAATCATTTCCTTTGTAGTAGAAAATTAGAGTTAAAATATTTATAATAACATTATCATCATTAAGTGCACAAATAATACAACAGAAACAGGTTTGTGTGATCAAAATTTAGTGACTCAAAGCCAAAGGCTCGAAGGCTGCAGGCCTAAAGAAAACAAGTTTTATATTCAACAAATTCATGTTTAACTAGTTTAATATTGGCTTCAACAAAATTATATTATACTACAATTTAATAACAAAATTAACTTCAATGATTTAGTTTATATCAAAGCAGGTCCAACATGAATTTCACCAAAAGACTCACGTGGAAAGGGAAATGATAGGCTCAATTTTGCAAATGAGGAAGGGTCAATTACAGTGTAATGCATAATCCCAATGGAGTCATTATGTTTATATTGCCACTGATAAGTCAGGGATAATGTCTGTGTTTAATGACTCCACCAGCAGCATTAGCAAGAAGCATGAACTTGAACTTCATTGTGTGTGCATGTGCGTGTGTGTGCATGTGCGCTCCAACCTATTGGTAAACTCACACAAATACAGAAGAAAACAGGCAGCTAAAAAAGGAAAACAACATGAATAATTCATTCATTTTTGAGTGAGTGACATGTAATGTGCATGTGTGTGCATTCCTGTTCAGAGATAAACATGGTTTTAGGGATGCAGAGATATCAAAGACAGACAAAATGAGATTTTACACAAGAAAGTTAACGAGGCAGAGAAAGAAAAGAGGTGGGGATGGACAATAAGGAGGAGAATAAAGGTGGTGTGCTGATCCAATATGTCTGTAGCCTCCTGAGAGAGCTAAGCCTATTAACTAATGAATAAGTGGATAAAAACAAGGCTGAGGTGTCCTAATCAGGTTGGCCTGTGATGCTGAGGCTTAAGTAGCAGCTCAAAACCCTGAACCACGTAAGCTGATGACCTAACGCAGAGCGAGTCACCTCATCACCTCTCTCCTGTAACCGAAACCTTATATGCTGTAGCAAAGTTTCTGTCTGTGAAACCCAGAAGAGCTGCAGCCCCCTTAAATGGCTAACCCCACACCATCCATCCATTCATTTTCTACTGCTTATTCCCTACACAGGTGTAATAATGCTGACAGAGGGGCTGGAGCCAATCCCAGTGCTCACATCAGGCGAGAGACAGGGTGCACCCTGGACAGGTCGAGCTAACCCAACACTTATGACCTTAAATCAAATCAAATAGATGCAGATGCATTATTTTTCCCTTTGAAAAATGCAACCCTGAGTATGCAACGCTCATAAATGAGTTTGCACATTTGGTTTTGCACACATGTTGTACATGCAAACCTTTAGTATGTCCAACCCCTAGGCTCATCTGCAAAGCATTTAGGCTCTCATCTCTCATAGCAGTTCTCATTCCCTGGCTTCCCCTGACTATATAGGTGCCCTTGGGCAACACACTGAACCCCAAACTGCCCCCTGATATGCTGATGTGAGTGTGTAAATGAGTAAATGTGTGTTATAGTGTAAAGTGCTTTGAGTAGTCAGTATGACTGGAAAAGCGCTATTTAAGTCTCTTTGCCTTTTACACAGCATCGTCAGGTTGGCGCTTGTATCCCTGTTTATCTTGTCATGACTATGAAGTTCTGTTGTAGTTCTTTAGTTCTGATTTCCTGTTATATTTTGTAGTTTTCTTTGTGTTTTCTGTCTAGCTACATTCCTGTTTGTTAGTTTACCTGGTTTCATCTTATTCTGTTCTCTCTCTGTGTACAGTTTGCTTTGCCAGTTCATTCTTCTTATCTTGTTACGCTCTAGTATTCTTGTTTCCTCATGTTTTATCTAGTCAAGTTAGGTTTTTCTCAAACATCTTCTTTTTGCATGCTGCCTGCTTCCTGGTCTGCATTTGTTTCTCGGCACTAATTTTTGAGACTTTTTGATCTATTCTGCAGCATGACAGTGACCACAAACAAACAGCAAGAGTTATCTAAACTAAAAGAGATCATGAAGTCCAACAGATTGAATGGCCTCTTTCAGTTCTCAGCACTGCACATACATCACATGTCATATTAAAGATGTCTTTTAGACAACATTTAAACGTTGCAGCAACGCTGCAGTTGACTTCTAAACCCACTAAATGCAGAGCTCTGTCTATCTGCTGCTGATGTCTACATATCATCTACATATTCCTGCTTATTCCTATACATCTCCTCTTTCCTCCTAATCTCTCCTTTCCTCCTAGTCTTTCCTTCTTTCTTCATCTTTCCTTTCCTCTTATTTTCCTTCATCATCATCTTTTCTTTTATCTACATCACTCTTTTCCTCCTCATCGCTCCTGCCCATCACATCGCATCTTTACACTTGTACTACAATGCTTTCCTTTACTTATTTCAGCTCATCTTTAAACCATTTTCACTGCCTTTACACACCATCTTCAAGTACTTTTACTAATGGTTTTAACTTCGTAATGTTTCCAGCTAAGGTTTCAATGAGCATGTTTTAGTTCAACAGTCTTTTAGTTCAAATTTCACATGTGGGCTTGATGGTGAGCCTCTAACACTTCTGCTATTACACTTTGAATTATTTCAGTTTATATTAAAACTATTTTACTCATATTTAAATACCATTTATTTTCAACTTTAATACTTCAACTATTTACTTTTGCTTTATAATTAATTAAATAAATAATTATTAAATAATTAATAATAGTTCAACAGTCAGGTTTCAACCCTTTTCACCTCTTTAATGCTAACTTAAGTTAAACTTTCCACCATTTTAAGAGCTTTAAACACTAATTTGAGCTTTTAAAATTTTATCTAACATTAATTTAGGCTTTCTTGAACATACAGTTGAACTGTTTTTGCAAGCAAGCATTCACACTGCTGTTCTGCAAGAACAGCAAATGTTCTCGTTAAGAAGTGGTATTCACTATGTATGCCTTGTGTATCTGAGGACTGGTATTATAACTGTTAACAGCTAAAAGCTGCATAAGAAACAGAAGCTTGAGGCCACAGGTCTAAACAAAATACAAAGTGGATTGTCAACTACATTTACACTCACAGCACAAAAGTGCTTAACCATTATTACATCATCATCAAAACTTCTTTTGGTCATGATAATCATATGTTAAAAATCTGATATTATTGCACTCCTTAACAAACATGATGCAAATCACAGTCACAGCCATGACCGTAACAAACACATGCAACCAGAAACCATCCATCCAGGCTGAGGGGCCAAAGCAAGCACATCCTACCTGCTTTAAAGCCTTGAGCCTGCTTTGAGACTGTGTGCATATGAGTGTAACTAATTCTGTGGTGCATGTATTAATACACTACTAGAAAGTAAAGCAAATTAGATCTGGCACAAAAAATAAATAAATAAATAAAAACTACAAGGTACTTTTAAATCCCAGACAGGAGAAGGCACTCAGGGATCTCTAGCAACATGATGAATATATCAAAAGGATGGGGAAAGAAAAAACATGAAATAAAAGGACAAGTGTCATTTTCCAGACCAGGAAATCCATGCCAGTGGGAATAATTTGTCCCTGTATGCCCCTTCAAAGTAGACTTTGAAACCACTTGGAGGAAAAAGAGAAAAGAAAAAAAAAGATTCAAGCTTTAAAAGTGAATAATTTCAGCTTGATGAAACATGGGACAGCTTTGCAAAAAGAATTCTTCAACTTTTCACTGTGGGACAGTGATTGATTTGGAACAGTCACTCGAAAGAGGAAACCATTAAAAATTGACAAAGGTGTCTGTGAAAAACGTTTCATGTATTATTTCTTGCAGATTCAAGAACTTTTATATTGGCAGATGGAAATGCATTATTAAGGAGATTTAACCATCTTTCTCCTCCTTCCTCGTCCTCTCCCTTCATGTAGTCTCCTTTTTACTGTTGTAAGAACACCCCATCTTGTTTAAAGGAAAGCTAAATATAAAATTCTTTCACTCATCCTACTAGACATCGAAGTGTTTTTGACAAGTTAATGCTTTTTTTACTTCAGCTGAGAAGTTGAAAGAGCAGATTTACCTGAATATTGCAAGAGAATGTAAACATGTCTTCTTTAATATCTAATCTTTTACAACAGTCTTGAGTAGGGCTGGCCGATATAACGACATACATCTTCTAGACCATAGAAAATGTCTATCGCTTCATATAAATCTCTAACATTTACGCCGCGATAGGTGCTTTACTGCGTAATTTACCTCAAGAAGTGCTTTGCGGCATACCCTTGCAATATGTTAACAAGCATGCAAGAACTAAAATGATGACAGACGTGTTTCAGAGCAAGGCAATGCTCTACAAGATGACCATCCAACCCAAACCGAGGAGAAACTTCCGTTGTATGGATGTGATTGGATATAAAAGGACTGATGCGGAACAGACAACAGTTGCTTGTAAAGTACGCTGGCTCCCAGTCCCAACAACAAACTCCAACACGACTAACTTATTTTATCACCAGCGTAAGAATCAACAAGCAAAAGCTGCGAAAACAACATTGACCAGTGGTGAATGTGCTCATAATAAACTCCTGATACAGATGCTGCAACAGGCTACTACTACTGCTGTTTAAGTTTAATGGCAGGGGTTACTATGACGATCACATCTTGCTTGTAAAAAAAGTTTCTGAGTAAAACAAATATTTAGTACATACTCATTTTTTTTTGTATATCATTTCTAACTGCATTTCCACTTAGCAATTTTATATAAACTATGAATTAATTGAAATTACAAAAAAAAAAAAAATTATATATCGGGATGCATATCCTGATATATATCGTTATGAGGATATAAAATAAGCTATATTGTGATATGAGATTTTGGTCATATTGCACAGCGCTAGTCTTGAGTAATCCAGGAAAACAGGAAAAATGGTCCCGTACTTTATCAAAACCCAGTGTCAAGATCAATATAAATGGAAATGCAAAACTTAATCCAAAAAATTTGATGAGTTTAAAATCTAGACCTATGAACTCACAACTTTCATGAAACACCTCTACACTGTCATCATGCAGCTAGAGCAGTCAGCCTTTCCAACAGATAAGAGTGCACTGAAACCTCTTCTACCACCTGTTCACGTCCCACTGTCTATTGCAGTCAGATTACTAGCTTAGCTACGGTCTGACTAAACCAGAGCATAGCTAAGCTAGGTTGGTCATGTAGAACCACTTTAAAATTAGCCTTAGTAAGAAAGACATTATTTCTTGTTCCAGTATCTGAAAAAAGTTTTATCTAAATTGTTCTAAAATCTCACATTATCACAGTCCTTTAGAAACACATTTTGGCTCGGATTAATACCTTTTAGGACCCATTAGAGCAAGGAGCGCCAATTCAGGTCCCTGAAACTGAAATCCTGCAGGTATTGAACTTTTCCAGAACCCCCAGTTGCTCCCGGTGCTGCGTCACCGGTGTGTGAATGTGTGTGTGTTTGTGAGAGCGAAAGGGTGAATGT
>JBAMHV010000005.1:14683982-14701849 GCA_037177535.1 Pseudomugil gertrudae | reverse complement strand
AAGGGTGGAGTGCCCTCTAAGAGTGGGGGATAAGATCCTGCCCCAAGTGGAGGAGTTTAAGTATCTCGGGGTCTTGTGGACCCCGATGGATGGGCGAACAAAAATAACTTCTAGCAAATCCCATCTATCCATTTTCTACCGCTTTGTCCCTGAACAGGGTCGCGGGGGGGCTGGAGCCAATCCCAGCTATCAACGGGTGAGAACGAATCCCATCATTTAGCAAATAAATTTTTCTTCCTCATACTGAACATCATTTCACCAAATCTGACAACCATAAAACCATTAAAGGTTTCATGTTGCTGGATAGATTCTGTTTCCCTCCTACGTTCCTTCATACTTCAGAAATACAACATGCTAATGTTTAATAAAAGCCCCTTATTTCTATAAGAATCCACACGGATGTGCTTCACATGGGTAAATTCACTGTGTTCACATTTCAATATTAGTGGAAAAGCAACCTAAGATGTGACTGTGTAGATGTTCAACATACAGTAAAAGGATGTTTTGAGTCACCAGCGTGGAATCTTTAAAATGACATTCTAGCTCAGGGGTCACAAACTCTGGTCCTCAAAAGCTACCTTCCTGCAGGTTTTAGTGTTTTCCTGGAACCACGCACCGAATTCAAATTAAAAAAGTTCTCCAACAATTTGTTGTCATCTTCTACATTTTCTTATCAATGAGTCATTGATTTGGGGCAGGCGTGTTGCAGTGGGGACACACTAAAACCTGCAGGATGGTAGCTCCCGAGGTGACCCCTGTTCTATCTGAAGCTGTCATAAGAGATTGCACCACCTTAAACATTTAAAACTCATCTCAAATGATGACTGCAGAGGAATCAAATTGCATTGGTTCTACACAGGCGTGGTAGATGTTTCTCTGTATGCTGTGTTTCGGTGCTCTGCTCTCTAGTTGTGCTGTAATGTATTATTTGTGTTGAGAATGATCAGTGTTTTACTGGTGTGTACTTTTTCTAATTTGTTGTTTGGATCTCATCTGCCTGAGACAACTGATGTAAAGCTGCATTTTGGCCAATTCTAGCATATTAATTGATACATTAATTAATATCTATTGACCCATTTAAATGTATAACCCTAATAAACGTTTATGTTGTCAGAGTTGGCTTTCTGTATGAGGTTTTAGAGATTTAAAGCTAAAGCATTATTCCAGAAGGATAATCATATTAATCTTATGTTGTAATCTTGTTTTCCTTTCAGGTAGGTCAGATTTATTTTTCATTTTTCTAATGTTTCATTGCTTTTATTATTCACCAATAACACATTCTTATTTCTCACAATACACCTTGCCGTTGCAGATAGATGCTTATTTCTTGGTACTATTTTTAAACAAAAGTCTACCAACACAGAGAGCTCAAAGGATCAGGAAGACAATGAGATCTAGGATAGATGATGCACTATGTAAACATGACTACATGGTCTCGCTTTGTTTCCATTACTCAGAGAATTGTAAGAAAACTAAATATTACAATAAAACTCTGGTAGTGGAAACACCTTCATTTTGCATAGAAAGACTAAAAATACTTTGCTTATTGATAAAAACAAAGTTCTTCCCCTTTCACAAGTTGGATTTTCAAACATTTCTATATAGATTTTGTCACAAAAGTGTAATGGAAACACCTTTTTTCTTAGTAACGCATCTCTGGTCGTGACATATTAGGTCATGTGACCAGTTAAGGGGAACACAAGTTTTACACAGGGTTTATAATAAAAAATGAAGAAAGGAAAATGAGGGAGAGGGGTTTTGAAAATGTGTGACAAACTCACAGCAAGTAGAAAACCCCAAAGTAACGCTAGCTGGTAACATAAAATCTTAGCAAACAGATGAGATTATTATGAGAACTGTGGATGATGTGCTGTTCAGTGTAACCAGTCACAATTGTTGTTTTCTTGAAACTTTACATGTATTCCTTTATTGTGCAAAAAAAACTATAATGGAAACGCAGGTACTTTCTAAACAAGCTTTCTGTTTTTTTGCCTGTGACGTGTCACACGCCATCTGTAGGTATGCCAAAGCGCCCTTCGCTTTGTTGCAGGTGGTATCGGAATAGTTAGTGGGGCAAAAAAAGAGAATACACACATTGATTTGTATGTGTATTCAGAGTAATATCAACACCTCATTAGTAATTAGCATTGCTTGCTTTTTTTGTACACTTTGCCTGAAATGTTTTAATATTCATACACATGCACATACAGACACATTCTTCTGTGCATTTTGCAAACACTGAGCACAAGTGCCGTATTATTATGCTGCAATAATCTCTACAGTAAGCATCTCCAATGTTGCACGGGCCGTCAGACAAAATTTATGCACTTTAAAAAAGCTTACATGGATATTCTTACCCTACCTTAAGTGCACTAAGCGGCCCGGGCTTTGCATTTCCTGACCTCATCACTGCATTCACACAGTGACCCGACGTAAAAACACAGCAGTCAAAACATCAAAGAGTTCCACTCAGCAGTTCTTTATGTTAAAATCAAGTTTGGTTTGATTAAAATACAGAAAAATATACCAGTACTGGATTTAATGCATAACTGGTGTAAGGACAGATGTGTGGTGTGAATGAGTGGATAGAAAGAGAGAGAGGGACGTCTTACACAGTCTTCACTGGAAGGTCTAGGAAGTGCAGATCAGACATAATCATAACAGTCTTAGCCCACAAAAGCCACAAGCTCTTTGCACTGGCTTCACATAAATCAATAATTAATACAAAAAAACAGCAGCCTAAACTACCCACACTCACACACACACACACACACACACACACACACACACACCTTGTGCATTTTATTCCTAAACAGGGTCTGAATGAGTTATTTCATTTTTTTTTTTTTACCTCGTGATATATGTCATTAATTACTGCAATAACAATGAGTAAAACTAGAACACTATTAGAAAGTCCCTCTGTAAGGACGTGCCCTGAGAGATTTACTAACAGCATATGCAGACTATCTGCTACTTTTATATTCATACACGGCATGTTTGTGGACCAAGATGCTGAAAGAAAAGCAACTAAAATGACTTTTTTAAATAACAGCAGAGCATCAGAAGCAGCAGAACAGAAGCTGGAGCTATCCAAGTTGCTGAAAGCATCTCACTCCTGCAAATATAATTGGTTTCTTTTGAGCAAAGATAGTATAATGGTGGCTGAAGAAATAAACTGTCTAGGGTAAAGAACCAACAGCATGGCTCATTTCTCTGCACCAGACTGGTTTCTATGAAACGCCAAAGATACAGTAAGACTGTTCACCTGTATGTGTCTGCTATGAATAAAAATCTAATTGAATGTTAATATTGTAAGAAATCCACTCTGGTAACTGTAGTATTGGGTTAGACCCCCTTTTCATCCAGAACTGCACTAAATTTCAGTGGCATTGATTCAGTGAACTGACATGATGAACTCATTGTCATGTTGGACATGATCTAAGCTTTGTGACAAGGTGCATTACCCTGCTGGAAGTATCCATCAGAAGATGCTGCACTACTGGGCTCATAAAGGGATGGACATGGTCAGCAACAATACTCAGGTAGGCTGTGGTGTTTAAAGAGAATCCCCCTACCTTATTACACCCTCTATGCTATTACACCCACTACGATATTACACCCACTACGATATTACACCCACCACCCTTATGTGTGTTTTTCTAACCCCCAGTTAGAACCTCCACACTTCTGCTGGTTCTTGGATACTGAATTTAACACAGATGGATACTTTTAAACCTTGTTATACTTTTACCAGCGTTGTGATCTTACTTAAGTACTGTCCAATTCTGTATGCCGACTTTGTCTCTCTATGTAACCTTGGATTGGCTGTATCTGAATATGGATAGTTACAGTTAGTGGAATTAGTGGCACTAGATAGTTTCATATGGCCACTTTTGGTGATACTTACAATTAGTGGCACTAGCGTGTTATTTTTCTGTTTTTTTTTTTGTAATTTTTATTGTTACAGTTAGTGGATAGCTACATTTAGCCACTCTTAATGATACTTAGAATTAGCTTCTTTATTTTTCTGTTTATGACAGCTGGGATTGGCTCCAGCCCCCCCGCGACCCCGCTCTGGGATCAAGCGGTAGAAAATGGATGGATGGATTTTTCTGTTTATTTTTTGTAATTTCTTTATTGTAATTTCTTTTTGTTTCAATGTGAAGCGCTTTGAGCTGTCCTGTACATGAAAGGCGCTATATAAATAAACTTGCCTTGACCTACATTATTACACCCCTTACGCTATTACACGCTATGAATTTCCCTCTGGGATCAATAAAGTCTTTTTCATTCATTTTATTTCATTCATTTAATTGCACCCACAACACTACGCTGTTACACCATGAGCACCGTAAACCAATAATCGAAGGCAGGATGGATCCATGCTTTCAGGATGTTTCCAGCAGTTTCTCAGTCTACCATCTGATTGTGCAGCTGCAATGGAGAGAGGCCAGGTAATCTTTGTATAATCTAGTATTCTAGATTCAATATCAACTTCCCAGCGGGGGAACTTTGTTTTAATATTTTGGAATCAGTGCTTATTGGACGTCACGTTGCCTTTCTATTATCTCCAACCAGGTGTACCTGGGTGTAGCTGCCTCTCTCCTGCTCATAGCAACCCTGGATTGAACTAAAGGTCAGTTTATGCTTAACACAGAAAACAGAAACAAAAGGACACTTTTGGCTGTTTCTGGGTTGGTTACAAGCATAATTGGGTTGATTTGAAAGGGGTAAGCTATCTGTCACCTGAAATGAAAAACACAGCTGATACCCATGAAAGGAACAAATCAGTGTGACAGAAAGAAGACAATGCAGAAATAACCTTGACCATATAAAAGACTCATGATAGTATGAGGGTGGTTGTTACTGCTGCAATGTGATATAGCTGTAGCTGTGGCCTATGCGTGTCTCATGCGTCTTGGAATTATCCAGCTTCAGTCAGACTTGATTTGAAACTAAAAGTGTTTATTGTTGGACAAATGTTGATAACATGGTACTTGAACTTAATGGATAATAAACTTCCCATTTGGACAAAGTAAGAAAACCGTGTGGCTCCACAGTTATCACAATGCTCTCCACCACTTATTCTGCTCCAACTTTCGCTACTCACTGAAAACCTCTTAATATCCAACAAAATAAAGGCTACTCATTTCACTCTAATATAGATCAATTTGAACTTAAACATAATAAAACTATTGTTTACCATAAGAATTGAATTAAGTCATCCTTTAGAAATAGCAAAAACAATTTAGAATAAAAAATAATAATAAACTAGTTTGCTTCATACAGTGGTGAATCACAACACGGACTGAGGTGAACATCCCCGTTTCTGTACCTAAGTGAGCTTTAATGGGGCCTGGAAATGGAAATGCGATAAATGACTCCTCCTCATCTTTGTTTAATTGATACAAAACACCCGTGTCTGTTTGTAGACGTGCACTGTCTGTATCAACAGTGCAAATTCTTCAACTCCACGGCAGCATACGGCCTCTCGTGGTGTGTTTAACCTGTACTGTTTTGTGATTTTGACGTTTGGCCGGTGAAACTTACGAGCACCACTTTGGGTTTGGTGTCATAGAGCTAAAACACAGAGGAAGAGTAGAAAATTACTGCCACATCATAGAACGGCAGACTACAAGTCATTTTACTGGCTCAGTTATTTAAACTAGTGTGGGATGTCTGTAAGAGAGGGAAACAGCTAATTAAAAATTTAAAATGTCCAATAGACAGAAGCCCATTTTATGTTTGATGCTTTAGTCTGGAGAAGGAAAAAACAGCTTCTCCTGCATGAGTGAGAGCCTCCTTGTAGTGAAGTGCAGATGGTGTGCATGCATAAATGAAAAACTTCAAAAAGCACCACATTATTAACACAGTAGACACACTTTACTTTCCATTTATACTGCACTGTGTATTGATTCTGTGAGGAGATTTCTATTTAAAAGTTGGTTTCGTGTTCTCCTTTGCTCCAACGATGAAATATGAGTGCAACAGTTTACACTGGAACAATCGATGATGAGAGTTTTGTAGCACAATTAATAGTCTAAATGTAATCCATTATTGATATTCATGCTCAAACAGCTTCAGTCTCTCACTTGTTGGATATCATTTTTAACAGCTAAAAAGCAAATGGTATAAAATGTATTGACCTGCATCTGAAACAGAAATGTTTCAATCCTGAACTTGCCCCCCTGCAAAGCATAACTACCTAATTATGCAGCATAGGTAGCCAACATGACATACTACTGTTCAAATTCAGACATCTGTCTAACCCGTAACACCTAACCCATTTTACTAGAAAGCCGTAGCTGAACTCGGGGTTAGCCGACAGAGCAAATAATTCAGTGTAGAGACCAGCAGCAGGTACCTGTATGTGTGGGTAGGGAGCTCTCTGTGGTGCTGAATTCACTGATGCTTCGCATAGTGGCAGTGCTCTGAGCTGTGTATAAAATATGTAATGCTGAAATGTTCCAATGGACCATGCGCACAAAGCATGCCCTTTTCGGGAATTATTGACTTGTGACTTTTTCCACAGCTCTTTTTGCACTTTTCTGGTTCAGTGGTATTTCTAACCTACAGAAGCAATAGGTTGTACTGCTATGTGGAATCCACCACCATCCCTACTGGTCCCTGAAATACTAAATGCTGTTGACTGATGAAGGCAGACGGGAGAGAGCTAAAGAACAATACATAAAGGACATGCACAAAATTGCAAAGTTACAAGTTACAGAAACTCGCTTAGAAATGAATTTAGGGTAATGAAAACAGCTTTTATTAGGATTTTATTAAAATGAACACTGCTATGTTAAAAAAAAAGGAAGAGAAGAAATTGTGCTTCAACTTGTGAATTAATAGAGGACTGCTATGCTATGCTAATTGTAAAAAGTGAGGGGAAAGGTAGCACATCGCTGGTGTGGCCCTCGCCTCCTGGAGAACATCTGCTCTGGGCGTGTTGTGTGTTCAGAAATGCACATCTTAGATGGAACCAGTGCATATTTGACTTCCTGTTGTCTTTCTATTATTTCCAACCAGTCTGTCCATTCTCCTCTGACATCACCAGGACATTCTGGTGGGAAAACCCCAAATCAACCATCCCACATTGAAAGTAACTTAAAAATGCCATTATTTTGATCTTTGGGTTGAAGTTCAGAAAGGCATCATGCTCATGTGTACATGTCTAAATGCTTCTCAAATGTGATTGGCTGATTAGCTATTTGTGTTAATGTGCAACTGTACAGGTGGTCCTAAAAAAGTCTAAAAATATACAGAAATGCTTTTCACATCTGATTAGGTGGACCTAAAGGAGTGCTTATTTGGTCTATTTTTTACATTTATATGACACTTGACTGACATATGCTCCATTTGTTCCTCCATCATTTTCATTTTGTCCCTCTCTGGAAAAAACAGCCATTTATTAAGCAAAGCAGCTCTGTTAATATATTTGACATAAAAGTCCAGCTTTAAGCTGTTCAAACTATGAGGTTTGCTCTGCAGCCTGAATCAATCTCAACATTTCACCAATCAATCCTAAAGATAGTTAGAAATGACATTTTACACAATGTTTATTTCCCAAAACAGTTTGACAGAATCAACAAGAGACCAGTTATGCCTTTTATAATGTTGACTTAAAGTGAACTAAGAGGTGAAAGAGATTCAAACATAAATGTTGGAGAGGAACAAAAGACTTGCTCTGCACAGCATCACACAGGTGGGACTAAGTCCTATAGATTCAGGTACTGATGGCACAGCAGGGTTAGTGGGGAAGTGGTGGGTAACTAGAGCAAAGTGCATGACTTGCAGATAGTGAAATCCTTGGAGGATATGGCTTGGCAAGAGAGTTAGCTTCCTGGATCAATAACACTCAAGAGGAGTTAGATAGGGGTTTTGGAAGAGCTGACTTCCATCTAAGCGTCTGTGTTTTCGTAAACCTATGAGGTTTGCTGAGTTCCTATCATGTCTTTCTGTATTTCTTTCTCTCTTTTTTTGATTTGTCCATTTTTCCTTTTGTTTTCTCTCTTGTTATCTCTGAATCTCTGTCTGCCTCGAAGTTAATCCCTGAGATGATTCAAGCCTTTCATCTTACTGAAAAGTGGGCTGCATCACCAAGCTGTATTTCTGATTGACTTGTGTTTCCACCTCATTTCTACTCCACCTCCAGACAGATAGATACATAATTTATTTACCTCAAAGGAATTTGGGGAACTAGATCTTGATATTTAATTACGTCTAATAATAATATTGCATCCACCATTTCATTAAAAGGCAAATAAAGCTATATGGCTAAAGAAGGATGAAAAATCTGCTCTGTAAAAATATCCAGCGATCCACCATCTGTGACACACACTTCCTGTCTCAAACACATACACGAGGGGCCATGTCAGCTAACGGGGTTATCCCAGGGACTCACAGAGGAGTGGGAGGCCGGTGGCACCGTACATGCCAGGCCTCAAACGCACAAGCCAAATGGTGTGTCACACCAGCTTGGACAAGAGGGAATGCACAGATGAATGCTGGACTGCTCCATTTGGAAATGGGAAGGGGTGCAGTCAGAGACTTGGAGAGCTGGAAGTGCTAAACCCTCACAATTAGCACCATTAAAGGGGACAGTGGCTCTAATCCCAAAACAATCAGATATTTTTTTTTTTCTTTTTTCCATTCCTGGGCTGAGAAGTAAGAGGCCACTGCAGTTTCAGACAACGGAGTGATGAAAACACCGCAAAGAACTATAAACATTTCACAATGAAAACTTGAAAAGAAAACTAAATATAAAGAAAGAAGAAAGTGCAGGTCAAATAAGTTTTATGTGTCATTTTTTTGCATCTAAATGAAACTCTTGTTTATTTCAGATTAATTTTAAACAGCTACTGAACTAAACTGCCTTTACTGCATCTTACAGAGGTTGAGATGATTAGTCGACCTAAATGCTGCACCTGTTTTCCTTTACAGAAATATCTATGATACAAAAAACATGTTAAAATTAATCATAACATGAGAGGAAATGAAGGAAATAAAAAATAACTGACAATTTTAAAGAAAAATACAGAGATGAGAAAATGTAGACTAATGTGATCATTTAAAATCAAATAAATACATAAAAACACATTTTACTAAATGTGTAAGTCAAACCTATGCAGTAAAACAAACATTACCATTTTATGTTTGAATTGTGATTTTTTTTCTGCTCTAAAAAAACATTTTAACTGTGATGTCAGTTCTCTGCTTTAAATGCACTAACTTCATATACAGATCCTCTTTGTTTGCTTTTTCTAACAAAAAAAAACATGGTCTGACCAAACCCTCAGCACTGCGGCCTCATTAAAGCAGGAAACGCAGCGTTTCATAGTAAACAAGGCCATCAAAAAGCACTGGGACATCTTTTACTATGGACACACTTCAGATGTTCGACTCGTTTAAAAGCACTCCTTCTTAAGGTTTCCACACAAACCTGCCATCACCAGCTTTAATAAAACATATTTATCTCCATGAATCATAATTAGCATTATGGTATAAATGAGTCCAGCTTCCCTCTAAATAATACGCAGCTTGAGGTCTTTTGCTAAAGTAGATCAGAAAGAAAGCAATCCTCAAGCTAAACGGATTCTTAGCATGACTGTTGCGTAAGACAGTTCAGGGTCTTAGAACAGTTGGATGAGTATTAGTGTTCTCTAATGTCCACTAATTCATTAAAAATGTCTCTTGTTTGATAATAACAACTGTTTTTGTGTCCCACATTGTTGGAAACCTCTCCAGTATGGCACTGTTTTGAGATTGAAGTGCTGGAAAGACACATCCGAATGAGAGTCCGGAGCGGGTAATAATCCAATATATCTACAATATCTGACCCCTAACTCCTCCTGTGGGTTGTTAATGCGCTGCAGAGTCAGGATCAACACAGGAATTTTGGAGTGGAAGGATGAAATGAGCTGCTGTTGGATCAGCTTGTATGAGCCAGAGTGAGCGACACAACAACAGGCTGGCAGATTGCAGTAACTGCATATGGATTTCCCATGTGCTGCCGCTGTCACTGACAGAGTAAAATGAAGTGTAAAAATTGTCAATATCTTTTGTTTTTTTTTTCTTTGCTTTCTCTGCAAGAGTGCAGCCATCCAAGCAACTCCAAAGAAGAAAAACATCATCCAGAGAATATACCAGCAGGATTTTGCATAGTTTCATGGTGTGTTATCCACATTTTTGTGGATAAACTAAAACATGAGTATAACAACCAAATAGTCAGATGTAGAATACAACACCAACCGTTATTATTAAAGAGGACAAATCAGTGTCATTCTTAAATATTTATGAAGAAAATTTATTAAGTCGACTTATCTGATTTTAAAAAAAGAAAAAATGCTTAGTTACATTAGCAAAGATATAGATTCAGAACAGTTTTTAACCTAAGACTTCTTTTTTATATACATGCCATCTCGGAAACAATATTTCTATAGTTGTTTAAATTTTAACTGGTGTGAAAACAGCAGCGCACAACACAGCAGACACCGTCCATGGCTGGGACATGATCCCAAAAAATCAGGCTGCCCTGCTTCAGAAATGTTAGTCAGCAAGCCTCAGTGAAGCTTTCTGGATAGATGGCTGGACCGAAACAGCTGGACGGAGAAGGAGGGAGGGGAGGACGCTCAGTGACAGGAGCTCCTCCACTCTCCATTCATTCTTACTCCTCCCCTTCCCTTCCTCTTCCCATCATCCTGACACATTTAGACTTCATCTGGCTGCTTTCCCCTTCCAAACTGGGAAAGATGCCCCTACAGCAGCAGATTAGCAGGATTGTGAAACAGGCACCATTTGCCGCTGACAAATAGGGAAATGAGGGTGTCATAAAAGCCCAAACAGTCAGCATCTGCACTAAGGAACAGTCTCCATCAGTGCAGACAAATGAGGAGCTAAAGAGTAACACAATCACTGCTTAAATGCAAAATATGCAACAGAAAATGGAGCTAAATGTGATAGAACTTGAGTGCCATATTTATTTTTGAGTTTCTGCTTTTGAATCCCAAAATGGTGTCGACAGTCATCACTTAATGGTGCTTCTCTGTTTCTGGCTCATTACAGCAGCGAGAATAGTAGGTAATTGTTTGACCCTGCTTGCTCAGCCTACGTCCTTGACTGCTGAGAGCTCTAAGGGAAAAAATGGTGACTGTTCCTCCGCTTTGCTCAGTCTGCAAATAGAGTGTGGTGACAACAGAAGCCTGATGAAGGTATGCTGGCTACACAAAGCGAAAGCAAGCCTGGGCAGGGGCAAAAGAAAAAGAGCCTTTGTGTAGAGCCAAACGCCTTTCCCTCTGCAACGAGGTGGCCATCGCAGTTTGCAGGAATAATCATCTGCTGGAGCTGAGTGTGCCTGCGGTAGAGAGTACCGCAGCATCGTGACCCTC
The DNA here is from genome assembly GCA_037177535.1 of Pseudomugil gertrudae. Lineage (NCBI taxonomy): Eukaryota > Metazoa > Chordata > Actinopteri > Atheriniformes > Pseudomugilidae > Pseudomugil > Pseudomugil gertrudae. The sequence continues at coordinate 14,690,462 of JBAMHV010000005.1, read as the reverse complement.
ATCAAGGCCCTGAGTGCCCCCTGTTGCTCAGTTCATTCATCCAACACGCAGGGAGACAATCCACATCCAATTTCAGGCGGTGTATCAAGCACGAGAAACAGGTGCACTCTGGGGCAGAAAACAGGCACATTTCAACGTTGAATATTCTCTTTTTGGAAGGAATTACTCAAGTTTAAAGGTTCTCTGAAAATACAGTACAGCCCTACTTTCTCTGGTAGTGCCAAGAGAAATAAAGCAATCTGATTGGTTCTTGAGTAGGTGTGTAAAATGTGTGGCAAATGTTTTGCACTTGTAAAATGAGGATTTTCACATTTGTAAAATCGACCTGTATTTTCTGACTTGTATTTTTTAGACTTGTATATTGTTTTTGTTGCGTTATCAGACTTTGTATCTTTTGCCATTAACATTTTCAGACTTGTATTGTCAGACTTGCAGAACGAATCTATCCATCAGCATCATTCCAATGCAGAAATGCAGGGGTGGTGTAGCTTATCATGAAGCAAGGCTGCCATTCTCTTTGAATATCAGTACTATCACATTTCTCTTATAGTCTCAAATATGGACATAAACGTTACACAACATGGAGACATCTTTAATTGTAAAATGCATGTCTCCGTTCCAGCTCTATAACCAACAGTTTGTGGAAGGAATACACTGGCGGCAACACTTTTATATTTTTAGCTGCTCTGCTGAGATTTGATGAAAGAGATGGTAGTTAAAGGGATAAATGATTGACTCAGTTTAAATCTGAGTGGGGTGCAACGTATTACCATATTTCATCTAATTATCTTTGATGCATCCACAAAAAATAAAGGCTAGGGTTTTTCATAAAATAAAGGGGATTGATTTAACATAAGGTGCAGCCAGAGTAGTCAAAGTACCAGATAACAATGTCCAGCACTTGCACTGGGAGGTAAACACTTCTGTCTTCTCTCAGACTTGCGAGTGTTCTGCAAACAAATTACCAGATTATGCACAACTAAAAATAGTGTGGATGAGTGATATCCCACATCATGAGGATTAGTTACTAACACCCCCACTTCAATTATGATCATAAAACTCTAAAGTGGGTTTGTGTGTGCATGTGTGTGTGTGTCCCATATCCCTGTTATGTAACCCGCTCCATTTTGAAATCTGTTTCACAGCTAACTGCATGGGAACATATGGATGGGTATAAGTGAAAGATGGAGACAGCATATAACAAAAGAAGTGCAGAACAATTTGGTCTACGAGGCAAAAAAGCCCACGGAAGAGTGATTCTGCAGATAATCATGATGCATCATCAGCAGCAGCAGCAAGGTTACATCAGCTGGGTTTGCCTGAAACGTGCCCTTCCTGTCGGGAAGGTAGGTGTGATATTTTTAAACAGGAAAGATAGCAGCTGTCTTTGTGCAGGAGTAATTTAGGTTAACCAGATGCTAAACTTGTCACCACACCTGAAACCCTAATTGGTCCTGAATAACTCTGGTGTTGAGGCTTTTTGCAGGTCTAGACTGGGTGACCCCTGAGGGACGTGGCATTTTGAGATGAGGCAAGTGTAGCAATGAGACATGTGTATAGTTTAGTTATATTAGTTCTTCATTAACATAGCAATTCTCTTCAGTAAGTTCCAGTTCAGCCATGCTGCTGCTGATGTTGCTCCAGCCTGTTAAAAACGTTCAATATGGTGATGCAAATATTCCATATCAAGCTTTAACCGGAGGCAACAATGAACATCAGCATTAATTTATCAACAAGCTAGATGTTATAAAAGGAGACTGGGATTCCATTGCTGTCAACCATGTGAGAGTGGGTATTTTTTAAGAGTCAATACACTTGTAAATTCATGACTCAATCTTTGTGGAAGGCAGCACATGGCACAGATCCTGGATCTGTTTCAAAAGTTTCACAGCTCCTCACTTAGAAAGACCAAAAGTAAATAGTTAAACCCACATAGAGCTTTGACGTCAACTGGTGTCATCACATGACACATTTTCTGCCATTTTTCTTTCCCATGCGAAGGATGCACTAGCTTTGACGTGCTTAATAAGAAATGCTCTGGCAGACTAACTAATATTAGTCTCAGTGAAGACACTGATATCCTAGCATGCACACAGGAGGGAAGAGTGGATCAACAGGCCATAGTTCCCTGTGCTCTGTGTGCTTCTCATACCTTTCCCTTCCCAACTGCTTCTTGCAGTCACTTGGACAGTATCTCATCTATGGATCTCGTGTTTTACTTCTATCCTCTTTAAGGCTTGGCACATCTTCATCACAGCCACAACACAGCTTTACCCCATCATGCACACAATGAAAAGAGGGTGATCTTTTTGTCTCTATACTGCAGGTGAAAGTCCCATAAACTCCTCCATCCTCTTCTCTCCCCCATCCTGTGGGTGAATGCATAGAAGGATGGATGAGGGTGAGGAAGTCAGCAGTAGTAAGTGAGTTAATGAGGCAGATTACTCTTTATAGCTGTGTATTTTATTCTTTTATGCTTTTAGTCTCTGGAATTAAACCAGTGAAGCCAGCCTCGGATAACACATCGGGCTGGCATTTTGTCCCAGACTCACCCTACATTAATGCACATCACTCATCTTTGAGCTAAACTTTGCAACTTCTTATAAATCCTTAACACCATGCAATGAATTAGTAAGAATAACTAAGAATAGACTCATTAAAGGCTTACAAATAGTGTTATTTGTTCAAATAAGCATCTATACCCAAGAACATGGATGCATATTAGAGCAATATTTTTTCCTATTTTGTGTCTGAGGAAGAAAGAAAACTGAACAGAAATGTGTTTTCATCCCTTCATCATAACTTTGTAAGCAGCTAGCATGTTCACCCCTAACAGCCTCTCCTTCTGTTTCCTCTCTTTGGTCCTGATAAGTAGCTGATCAACTGGTACAAAAGCAAAGGAGCTTTAAAGTATCTGATTGGTTCAGCTGTTTCATCAGTCAGTCAGTTTAGACCAGAACCAAAGTGCTGCAGAGTGTTTCATGGGCTAGTGGTAAGAAAAAAGAAGCTCTGCTTACTATTTGGGTGTATTAATTATCCAGATACAGGAAACAGAGGAAGAGGTGGTGAATGGCATTTGAGCGGACAGACCCAATGTTACATTATGTTGTAATGCATTTAATGTGGCTCAATGCGACTTAGTTCAATTTGGTGTTGTGAGGACACCCATCTAGACATTTGGCATGTGAGAGGCAGAGCACACCCCAGAGAGATCACCAGTCCATCGCAGGCCCACGTTTCCATGCAAAACCCGTATCTACCCATCCATCTATTTTCCACCGCTTATCCGAGGTCGGGTCGCGGGGGCAGCAGCCTAAGGAGGGAAGCCCAGACTTCCCTCTTCCCAGCTACATTCACCAGCTCATCTGGGGGGATCCCGAGGTGTTCCCAGGCCAGCTGCGAGATGTAATCAGTCCAGCGTGTCCTGGGTCTACCCCGAGGCTCCTCTCAAAGGGACGTTTCCGGAACACCTCATAGAGTGACCAGTAAATTGAGAGCTTTGCCTTCCAGTTCAGCTCCCTCTTCACCACGACAGACCAGAGCACCAATCCGCCTGTCGATCTCACGCTCCATCTCCTGCCTCAGAACCCGCCTCAAAGTCTCTCGGCTCTGCTTTCTCATCAGAAGACGTCTTGGTAGGATTGAGGAGGTCTTCGAAGTATTCTCTCCAGCAACCCATCCCCACTGTAAACAGTGTTGAAAAAGTACTGCTTTCCTTTGCTTAGTCGCCAGATAGTGGACCAGAATGTCCTCAAAGCCAATTGAAAGTCGTTCTCCATGGCTTCACCAAACTCCTCCCATGCCCAAGTTTTTGCCTTGGCGACCGCCAAAGCCGCATTAGCCTGTCGATACCCATCAGCTGCCTCAGGAGTCCCACGGATAGGCACCGACCGGCCACAGCCCTGGCTGGCGGAACACAGCCCACTTGGTTGGGACACTTGTGTGAAGAGAGCGGTGGAGCTGTTGACCGATCACCACCTGATGGTGAGTTGGCTCAGATAGTGGGGGAGGATGAGACCTGGCATGCCCAAACGTGTCATCAGAGTCCCCTGTCAGAAAGAGCTTAAACTCCCACCTCCGGCAGAGCTTCAACCATGTCCTGAGTGAGGCGGGGAATATTGAGTCCAAGTGGGCTGTGTTCCGTGCCATATCCACCCATAGTAGTGAAAAATACCTCCACACAAACTAAAAATGTAAACACTTGTTGCAAATGGTTTTACAATGTAAAACATTGTAATGTGCATGCCAGGTCTGTAGGGGCAGTGAAACTTTGCCACAACACCTCCAACATGTGAACCACGTCCTCATTATCTTCAAAAATCAACCCAAAGTGAAAGCATTTATAAACATCCATTTTTATTTAAATGTGGTAGTTTAAGTTTACAAATCCATGCAAACATTATCTTTTTAACTTCATTTTGTACATTTAGAACTAATAAATGCAGTGATTGCAGTGTTGTTGCTAACAACAAGAACAATGGTTAGACTGTTTATCCCTTTCTTTGACAATAAAAACAAAAAATTAAAAAGATGAATGTTGCCCTGTTCTACCCTGACAGGGTGCCTTTTATGTTTTCTTTTTTTGGTGAAGCCTATAATTTGACTAAAATACAAAATCATTGTAATAAAGTGAATCTGTTCTGAGTCATTGCTAAAAAATATTCTTATTGGGTTATTGTTGCCATAAATATATGTTTCATCTTCAATGGATGTAATATCCACCCATCCATCCATTTTGTACCGCTTTTTCCCTGAACGGGGTCGCGGGGGGGGTGGTGGGCTGGAGCCAATCCCAGCTCACAACGGGAGAGAGGCGGGGTACACCCTGGACAGGTCACCAGTCTATCACAGGGTCAACACACACAGACAAACAACCATGCACACACACACTCACTCCTCTAGGCAATTTAGATTCTCCAATCAGCCTATCCCCAAGTGCATGTGTTTGGACTGTGGGAGGAAGCCGGAGTTAGACGTAATATATTAAATATAATTCTCTGAAATGAGATGCAAATATAAAAGGTATGGTAACTATGAGGCCATGGTAGTGATGCTAACATTTTCTGTCGTAGCACTGCTGTTAAATTGCGGTATTTTTTCATTGATACCAATACCAGCGGTATTGGTATCAATACCTACTAATATACAAGAATCAGAATCAGAACCATGTTTATTGCCAGGTAATTTTCATTACGAGGAATTTGTCTTGATTTGCCAGTGCCTACATGAATTACATAAAGAAATGTGAAACCTGTGAAATACGACCTAAGCAGGTGCTGAGATGACATAAAACTGAAAAATATTTAAAGAGGGAGAAAGAAGAACATGTATGTACATAAAATAAAATACAGTAGTGTACAGTAATATATGTGTGTATCACCATTATAGTGTTTTACTCTCTTGCCATCATTGTGAAAATGGGGATGTAGTTAGCTGCTGATCTTCTGAGATTTACAGACCAGTCAGACCAATAAATAAACTTCCTTAGCTCACTGGAATATTGCTCTGTATGCCAGACTGCCAGGCCAGGAGGGGTTTGTGGAAGGCACCAACTTGCACGTGTGTCAGGGGAAAATGACAGCTGCTTAAAAAATCTCCTATCTGATAGGTGCAATCTCAGGGCTACTTTGAAGGCTACGTTTTGGGTGAATGCACTTGACATGAGAGTAAATAGCTCACCTTAATCATATACAAGCAAGGTCCCAACATTAAATCCAGTGCACAGATTTCTGCCTAATCACACACAGCAGGTGCTTTACAATAAATCATAAATCTGAAAAAGGTTATTTTGCAGCCACAAACAAATGGCAGGCTGATTGGGTCTTGACTGATGGCATTTGAGTTGAAAAGCAACAGATTTCTATTCAGGAAAGGTGCTGGAAACCTCATGACAGAGAGATGACCTCAAAAAACATTCCTTCTCTTTTTGCACCCAGTGAATAACTTATTCAGACTGAGATTAAATTTGCAATTATTATGACCAATCTAAACCAACAAAAGCAATGTCAAGCACTTTGTATTGGCTGCACTGAAAGCTCCAAGAACAAAAGAACAACTATGCTTATTGTATGAGTCAATGTTTTAAAAGGTTTTTGCTCAGAAGAGAGACTGTTTACATCAACATCAAATCTGGAGTCAAGACTGAGTAGATGGCACTGGTTTTCTATTGTTTTTAACCCTTAAACACCAGAAATACCTGCTAGTGCTGTTAGTCATTACCTTACAATACTGAAAAAGACATGATGATAAAACGTGTTCCACACAGAAGCAAGGCCTTCCGTCCTAGCCTTTAAGTGTCTGTATTCTTCCTGACCTTAGAGCTTATAAGCATGAAAATGAGTCGTTTATAGATCTGGATTACGAGAGGTAAAAGAAAGCAAAAAAAAGGAGCAACACCGTTTTGTTTTCTCCTGAGCTCCGACCTAAATCTCAGGTCAGCCAAGCAGCTTCTTCTGTAGCCCTATGCTGTGTGTATCTATC
>JBAMHV010000005.1:14658576-14669067 GCA_037177535.1 Pseudomugil gertrudae | reverse complement strand
ATGGATGGATGGATGGATGGATGGATGGATGGATGGATGGATGGATGGATGGATGGATGGATGGATGGATAGAAAGAAACACATGGAGACAATTCAACCTCACTCCTAATTTTCTACTTGCTCTCTTTTTTCATCTTACTGTGGGGCAATCTCTCACCTAATACTCTCCTTTTTCACTCTCTACCTCCAATTCGGTTCAGTTTGCTTGGCTGGCATGGAAACTATGCATTTATGTCAGCCAGGCATCTGTAGGGGTAACTGATGGTGCAATAACCATAGGGAAACAATGCTTTCAAACAGGAGGGAGTAGGTATCGCTATTGAACCATTAAATAAGGGAAAACTCAATGCTCCGTGTGACTTTCTGGGAGGAAAATGACTGTCTTATTCCTCCAAATGACTCTGCTCTGTACAACAGCAGGACTGGCTTGGATCAAAGGGTGATGAAGTAACTTCTAATTTATGCAGTTTTGAGTCTCTATGCCATGAAAAGCCATTCATGAAGGTGGATGAGTTGACATTGAGTGGATATACTACAATCATGACTGCAGCTAATGCACTATGAATAGCGCCGATAACACCAAGAAAAAAGTTTCTGTGCAGATTAATAAAAGTAAGAATACGAGGATAATTATTAATTGTCTTATGATTTATGGATACACCTGCAATGCTTAAATGCTTCAGTCCTCTGGGAGTTTTAAAAGAATACAGTACCAGTCCATGTTACAATGACAAATAAATAAATATCATATCATATCATGTTTGCACACCTACCTAATATGTTTAATGAGTAGGTGTGTCCCAGTATTTGACTTGTAAATATTTCTGAAGGAATATTCATACTAAATACAGTATAATTACAATAGTAATGATTCTGACCAGCACTAATAATAATAATTTAATATACCTTTGATGCCGACACTGCAGCCATAGGGGCAAAATGTCTTAACTAAAGACAACAACAGATTGACAATAACCAGTTAGATACCCAAGAATGGAATTATTGGACTCTTATAATGAAATAATATTTATAATAAAAACACAAGTGTGAAAGACAAGAAAGACATTATAGACAACTTATTTTGGTTTGGAAGCACATCTTTGCTCTTATTGTTGGTGATACAAAGAGACTTGGCAAGCTGGGGCTCGTACTGGTGATGCTTTTACCTGACTGATTGTTATAAGAGCCTGTGATGGTTGCACCTACAACCACACATCTCAAGGCTGTAACCAACACATTTATGTTAGTTTCAGACAGGGGTTGTCAACTCCGGTCCTAGAGAGCCACACTCCTGCAAGTGTTGCGAGTTTTCCACCTGACTCAGATCAATGGGTAATTAGCATAATTAAGTCTGATTTGTGTCAGGTGTGATGCAGCGAGAAACTCCCAACACTTGCGGAAGTGTGGCTCTCTAGGACCGGAGTTGCCTACCCCTGTGTAGCGGTAAGACAAGCCCTATTGAGAAGCTTAAATATTTAGGTTAGGTAATCATTTAACCATTTTTTTTACATATTTAAACTTAGTTGACTTAGACAATGCATGCTGTCTCACAAAAACTCACCAAATTAAAACAGCTCCAAAGATAGACCTTGGTCCAACCAAGTACCAGGAGGTCTACGGGTGCCTGGAGAAAACCGCGAGTGGACCAATCCAAAACTAACAAGTGGTGACACAAGTATTGGGAGGCCACCACGATCCTAGTGACATCTTCTCTGCAGAAATCTCTCAATGAAACAGAAAGACTGGATCAAACAGAGCTTAAGAAACTGGAACATGTATTGCATATAAAGATGGCCAGCTGTAACATATTGGTGTTTCATTGCTCTGGCAAAAGTGTGGAGCAGCCAGTGTGACAAGACTTATGAGATTCTCATCATGGATGCAGCAACTATGTGGTGCTATCATGTCAATATGGAATAAAATCTATTAGAAATGCTTCCAACACCTTGTTGAATCTTTGTCACCAAGAATGTTGGCAGTTGTGATTGCAAGAGGCTCCGACCTGGCACCCGTTCATGTCATCAGTGTTTTAGTATCTACTTAGTGTTTGCCCAAGATGAATGTAGATGGAAGTAAGGGAACTGAGCCAAGTGTAAATGTGGACTTTATTGCAGCTGTTTTAAAATGCAGAGAATAAAAAGAGAAAGAAAAGAAAGTGCCAGAGGTGTTTGAAATAGTGAGACCACCGAGGTTTAATCTGTCAACGTGTCATGAACTGGAATTTAGAAAGTTAGCGTACCTATAAGCACATACTGTGCTTATAGGTACAGTATGTCTGACACAAACTCACACAGTTAAAAGAACATAAACACATTACGGGGAAACTTTAGCCTCTACCTCTGCAAGCATGCCATTAGTGCCTCTGTTAAAGGATGTTTAATGCAATGCACTCTTATTTTTTACCTGGGTTTGATGTGCAGAAAGTCAAAAACACATCCTATGTGGCATGAGAGGTAATACCTCAGTGCTTATTTGTAAGTTATAAAAAAGCTGTTGTGAGTTCTTTTGTGCAAGTTTATGCAGGTAAGAACCCTCAGCAATAATTGTCCTACTAAAAACACCCATTTATCTTCTGACAGTATGTCAGGTTTGTATACATGGATGGAAAGCTGGTTGCTCCAATGCATTCTTTTCATAATTTCCTGCTTGTTGGCTTTAATTTATCTTTTAAATATATGCACAGTATGTGTACATTGGAGAACTATCAGAGCTGCTTTTTCTTTTAGCAGTTGGTTTTCACACCTGGTAGGACACAAAGTCAGCTGTCTGAGATCTGTGGCATTCTGCAAGAAAAGCGAGACATCTTTATACCCCTGGCTGACATCCAACCTCTCCTTCTCACCGCAGTTTAAGGCCAAATCCACAAGAATAGGTTCTCATTCCAGACAAGCATCTTAGTCCAGTGTGATAAATAATTTAAATTTACCTTAACATGCCTAAAATTACTTGTATTTAACCAGGTGACATGTGCAGGCTCATACTTACAGCAAACAGTGTTAACAAAATAGTTAATGTGCAAAGTAAATGCACAGTTTAGATGTAAATCTGTGCCTTATATACAGTTATATTTATGTAAAATTCCTACAGTTACCAGCAGTTTCCTGGGGATGAAACATTGCACTTAACTTTTTTAATTTTGTTGAGACATTTTTACAACATTTTGTTTTACAGCAACATATCACATAACATTAACTGGGTATCTACAAACTGGCCATTTTGAACATGTACTGTGGCTGATTCAGCAAAGAAATGCAAAGGGCCATTATTACAGGAAGCATGGGAAAGAATAAAATGGACAGAGCAAGCTAAACAACAAAAATAAACAACACTTGACTGACTCACGAGAGAGCTCAAAAAACATACAGAATGCAAGATGGATGCAAAGTTAACTGCCTTCTCCCAAAAGATTGGGCATAAATTCACAAACAATCTTATGAGGAATCAAAAATGGTTTAAACTGAATCAAAGAAATAATTGTTAATTCCGTTCTCTGGTATCTGGGACAATTTTCTACTTCAGACTTACTTATACTCAACCTAACAAAGGAAACGCTTAGAAATCTGTAACAAAACTAATGTTGAGCAGATGATTTCCTCTATTTAATGTTCTCACTGATCAGCTGTTTAAACTTGCACCAAAAACTTGCATTACTTGCATCTTTATAACTCTATAAAGACTCTTTATGTTTTGTTTGTAACTCTTTAAAAACCTGTTACAAACAGCAGTTTTGCTGTTGTGGCACAAGGGAACATGGTGTATTTCATGCTTTGTGGTTTTAGTGGGAATAAACAGTCAGTGGAGTCCATGTTTGCATTTCTTTCCCTGTTCCGGCTGTAACTTTGACCCCATATATTCCACCATAATGGACATAACGCCCCAGCCAGCAGGAAGCAGTGAAAAGTTATTTTTCTAAAGGTTTTTTGAGGCTCTAATATTAGAGTTGCAAGCTGTGTGCCTTAAATTCTAAACATGCTGCTTTCAAGAACTATAGATAGAAAAGAGAAAAATAATTTGTAAATCCAAAGTAGGTCACCTTAATTTCCATTTCATATTGTATTCAGCAATAAATGCCTTTTTCCTGGAAAGATGTACTGAATCTCTGCGGGGAAATTCATAATCCACTTTGGGGTTTTATGTTTTGTTTTTATTTGATTTGTAAATTACAAAGAAGAGTTTGAGCTGTGTAGAAAGTTCTGCTGCTACCAAGCTGATGTGTGGCCCGTCAAATGTAAACATCAAATTAAATGACTTTTATATCATCTTCAAACCAAGAATTTCCTCCTACACTAGATGTGCAAGACTATTAAGGCAGTACAAAAGTCAGAAGAGAATAAGGGAGGATTATGATCTATTTGGCTTCTCTCCTCCATAAAAAATATTTATCAACACCTTTTTTATCCAAATGAAAGTTATTGTTTGTTCAAGTGGTACCCCAATGCCCTAATTGTATGGGTGTCAGCTGGTTGCAGAATGCCTACACTGATTGGCTCATTTACATCAGAGTTGAACCCCATGTCATTCTTTCATATGTGAACCATAATCAGCAAGTTGTTGCTCCAAAGCTGATGATTAAACCATGCAAACACTACAGTACTACATGGTCTTGCTATTTTTAACGTATCTTTTTCTTTAAGTGTGTTTCATCCACAACTAAACAAGTATGGCTTCCTTGTTGGGTTCAGGCATCAAAAGCATTTTGCTAGGATTATGAAAAGATTGTGCATCAGCACTACTTTGGGTCATTGTGGCTTTCTCAGCAGAATCCCTGGCACTCTACTTTCCTAAAGAGGAGCCTTTTTCACACATTTGCACTAAAATCTCCACAATGAGATGGTCTCGTAACACTGACTAACACTGACTAAACAGAAGCGACTTAGTGCCCTGTCAGCTTGTGCCTTCAAACAGCACACTGGCGTCACTGAATCAGAGGAGTGACGGCAGCATCAGTGCCCGGAGCGCTGTGTTCTGCCATGCCGACTCTCCTTTACACACACGTCAACTTAGTTATGTGACGACTTCCTCTGCTGACACAGAGGGACACCAACTTTGACCCTCTGCCTCTTTACCTCATATATACAACTGCAAGATGAAATGAAAACAGAGCAGTCTCACTTTGCAAGGCAGGTAAACCAGTTTTTTTACATATTGTAAAATAGCATTACCTATTTAAGCTTGGACCACTGAAATGAAAAGGCAAGATGGGATTATTTATTTATTTACTTTAACTTGTCTTGTCCAGCATTAAAGCAAGCAGAATGATGGTCTGGGTGCTGTGTTGTGGTGAGCAAAGAGGATCTTTATAAAGGTTACCTTGATAATCTGAAATCTTGGTTTATTTAGAATAAATGTTTGTGTTACAGACTTTGCATAGGATTGCTGGACTTGACCAGAGAGGGGGGGAAACACAGAAAAAGAAGAGAAGAAAAGGAAAGTAAACAGAACCAGAGAAAATACAGCAAAGAAAACAAAACAACCCCAGATTCTGCATCATCTCCAACAATTGTACTAAAAGACAAAGTTTACAACTGCCAGGAGCACATCCCATAATCTATCTATTTCAGATTAACCAGAAACTCACACAAATAAACTGAAGATGCTCATTAGTAACTAACTCTACAGTGTAACTCAGTAGTTGTGTCAGCATGCAGAAAATACAAGGTGAAAAATGCTCGCAGCAGAGTGATCATGCCAATGTCAGAGGCAGGCCAGGAGGACTCCGAAACTGAGGGAACACACACTCGAGTATGGACCCCCGCCAACCCTGACCACCCTAAGTTGGCCTCACAGCAAAGAGAGGCCCCAGCCAGAGCACCACGCAGGGGGAACAGGGGCGCAACAAGCAAAGAATGGCAACTGCCGACCCCGTCGGCTGCCCAGGGCAGACAGAGCAACCCGGCCTACCCAAACCCTGCCCCCAGGAAATAGGAGTGTGAGAGGACACAATCAACATCCCCTCCCCACTGCACACAAATGGTTGTGAAGTATGTGCTGTTTGTGATTAAAACTGAGGGGCAGTACCCACACCATGCTGAAAGCTGGGGTCACAAAAGTAACCCCGCTCACCATACAGTACATGGCCCACCATTAAAAGTTGTTTGTGTCTTGTCAGTGTTTTTGTGTTGGATGACTAAGTGTAATTAAGGAAGAGAAGGGTCTGGGAATATAGGTGACAGCTCCAATTTAGGACCAGCATGACAAAAAAACATAAAATCGTGGTTCTGCCTTGGATCAATGCTTCATGCTGTGTAATAATATCTGGGGATGTTTTCTTGTCCCACTCTGGTCACTTTAGCCCAACATGGTACAGCTTCACTACCACAGCCTACCTGAGTATTAATGCTCATCATGTACATTTCTTTTTGACCACAGCCATAAAGGGATCATCTTCTGATAGATACTTCCAGCTGGATAATGTGCCATACCAGATCTGCAGTAACTGCATTTTATGTCAATATAAAGAAAATTAATTAAGGAAAGTTTCCAACAGCTGGTTGAATCTTTGACAACAAAAAAATGAAAGTTCTGGTACTGCCAACTAGCAAGCCATTTGGAATAATGTAGTGGTGTCCAGTGGTACATAGGTGTTTTATAATGACTCAGTTATTACTGCAGCTTTTTGTTTTGTTGCATTCTGCAACTTATTTTCATTGCATCTGCTGATATAAATAAAGAAGCATGGCTAAACAAGCTGCTGTGTCAACACATTAGAATGAACAATCACATGGAAAGTGATGAGGCTGAGGAAATCAAAGATGGAAGATGTGGGATTGTAGTGGGGGTGGACCCAACACTGGTGGATGGTAAGATCAAAGAGTAAACACTATAGTGAAAGTTAGTGCTCTGGAAGGCAAAAGGCAGTGAGCAGGCCTCTGTATACATATATGCCTATTTTATTTAGAACCGCAGTGGTTTAGTTGTTTAGATAACAAATATTTGGGTTTGACAGCCTAAATAAAATTGAGGAAAACCCAAGTTGGCTTAAAACTGTAGACTGGTCTATTATCCCCCCATTAAGCCTCAAAAGGAAAACTGCAACATCATGAAACAAGATGTGTGCTGCAAAAAATAACCTAAATGGGTCAGTAAAAAAGCCAACTGTTAAGGAAAGGCAGATGGCTGTTGGGCTTCATAATCCCTGAATCTTTGACTTGTTAATTACAATAAATGACCAACTTTTTAAAACTTGGATGTCTAATCTAAACTATACTGGGCCCTGGGTCTCTGTCATCTTGTTTCAAGGACTTTACTAAATTAATGTTAGGTGTACAAGACTGGACTGATAGTTTTATTTTTTAGAATTTTTAAGATGCACTTTGGTGTGTTATTTTCTTATAAAGTTCTTTTTATACTTAGAAATACAGTTAAAACACTGTTAGAAAAAGGATTCACATACTACCTACACAATTGCCTTGTCTGGGCAGAAGATCACCTTGGAACAGTGTTTTTCCAGCTCACATTAAGGATCATGGAGGACTGGCAGTTGCCTTTCGGAGGTCAGTGAAAACCCTGAGGGCACCTGTTCAAAGCTTCAGAGACAGAAGTTGCTCTTTAGGCTGCTGTCCCCAGAACAGCCACCTTTCCAGAGGATTAGCAAAGGGCATGTTAGCCTGACAGAATCAGTGTGAGGAGAGCCTGTGCCGACAATTCAGTCTCTGGGGATCCTCATCCAGTGGTAACCGTATGCTTACGGCACTAAGCCAACATGCTGAGGTTTAAATACAGGCTGCATCACCCATAAAAATAGGACAGGAACAGAACAATCACATACATGCCGTATGCTAACAGTCACACAGCAGGATTACACACAGACAGACTAATCATGCTAATCATACTCTTTCCCCTGGGTAAGAGAATAAGGCATCCACTGTGAATTTAGGTCATTACAAGAGAATATAAGTGAACCACAATCTGCCCCCTCCTCTTCCACCCCTTCTTTTCTTTGTGAAACACAACAGCCAGATTATTGAAAACAAATATTTTTGGTAAAAACGCTTTGGTCAGCAAGCTGTGAGCCTGATGATGTGAAATATCTGAGCTTTTTCGCTCCCTGTGTTTTTCACCATTATTATTTATTTATTTGTTCCCCAGAGCGCCTGTGCTGAAATCAAGCCAGAGGGTCTTATTGGTGCGATTATTCTGTCACACTCTGTATCTGAGAGATTCTGCTAAATAAGCCAAGGGTTTGACTGTCCCTGCCGTATCTGAGCAGTAGCCATCCCAGTGGACTGACTGACACAGCTCCTCTTTATTAGATTCACACTGGCCTCTGGCAAGCAACCTCATAACTAGATGGGCTTGAGGGGCAAGAGGGTGGGGGGGGACAGAATCCAAAGTAAAGTCTAAGTTGGAAAGCTGCTTATCGTGTAGTGGTGCCTCCCACCTTGGGGATGGAGGTTACAGGCAAGGTCGGTGCTTCCATGATGAATGCATATATGTGACTTGTTTGGAGGCAACGGTCATCCCCTCTTTGAGGAACGGACAGTGGCTTCATTGGTGTGTTGAAATGCCACAGAAGATTCAGTTACAAACAGGTGAGGGGAGGGGGAAGGGGTATTGGGTTGGCTTTCTTATTTGTATAGCTTAAATTCATCACAAAGTCACTTTGGGGCACTTTTACAGCAACAGTCCAGTTCAATCAAATTCCATCCATCCATCCATTTTCTATGAATGATCTGAATGTGGTCACAGGGGGGCTGGAGCCAATCATAGCTGACAACGTGCGAGAGGCGGGGTATACCCTGGACAGGTTGCCAGTCCATCACAGGACCTCAATCAAATTCCTTAGTGTATTATGATGGTATTAAAATAAAGCTATATCATCCAGATCAATCAAGTTTATAATACCTGTATTCATATATAAGAAGCAAAAATATTTTGGGTTCAATTTGATATCATAGCACCAGCTTCATTGAATTGTCATAAAGATGAATGGAACGATTGTTAGGGTTCCTGTGTTGGTGTGTTTGGCTCCCTCTGTCTGTGCCTGGCATTATGTCCATCTCTGGCCGGAGGCTTCCAGGGCTGCAATCTACTCACCTGGACTGGTTGTCGCACCAGATTCAGAGCAGTGAGTCACAATGTGGATCGTTTGCAAGGCAAACTCTGGCCATCTCGGTATGCCCATACAGATGTAAACAAATAGTCTGTCATCATGCTGGTAACGCCACGCTAAAAACAAACAATCTGTATCATACGATTTCTTTAGTCATCAAATTAGAAGTAATTCACACTATCATTCAGGGTTGCAGGGGGCTAGAGCGTATTGCAGCTATTAGCAGGCAAGAGGCGGAGTACACCCTGGACAGGTTGCCAGTTCATCACAGGACAAAAACAAAGAGACAACCAGTCACACTCACTCAGGGACAATTTAGAGCAACCGTTAACCAAAGTTACATGTCTTTGGATGGTGGCACATCCACACATTCACACATAAACATGGAGAACATCCAAAGTCCACACAGAAACTGTTCAGACCTCGCAGCAGCCGAGGCTTGAACCAACTCTAATGAGGTATCCTTGAAGACCTGGGAATTTAGCCACATACAAAGCAATCAAGGTCTTAAGAATTTATTATAACAGGGGAAGTTCAGGGGAGAATCAGGATCTGGTCCGACAGGAAGAGGCAGTTGGCTCCTGAAAAGCTGTTGTTAATATAAGGATAAGGCTACTTATTCAGTAGGAAAAGGCAAGAATCCATGGTTGTTCAGAGCAGGGGATGATGTCCAGACAAAACACAGGGTGAGAAGTGTCTGACAAGGGCAAGGCAAGGTGAGATGAGTCTAAAGAACAAGAAATGTCAATGGTCGATGACAGGAATCTGGAGACAAGATAGACCACTGGATATCAAGACAAGAAACTCTGCTGACTATCTGGCAGGGAAACAGAAACAGGTGACGGTTCAATTAGAGCAGCAAGCAGGTGAAGATGAGTAATCAGTGAGCTCAGGTGAAACAGATGAATAAAGTGCTAACCACTCTTCCATCGTATATAAATTTAATATGATATATAATATACGCCCTATGATGGAAGTAAGTAAGTAAAATTTATTTATATAGCACCTTTCACAGCCAAAGAAGTCACAAAGTGCAGAAGGGGCCTGACCATGCAAGGTTCTAAAAGCGAGCACCAGGATTTTGAAATTAATACAATAAGACACAGGAAGCCAATGGAGAGCTTTCAGAATGTGATATGAGCCCTTCTGTTGGACTGAGACAGCAACCGTGCAGCAGAATTTTGGACCTGCTGCAGACGAGACAGCTCTTTATGTTTACACAAGTAAACAAACTGTTACAATAATCTAAACGAGAAGACACAAAGGCATGGATCATCATTTCCAGCTTAACATTAGATACAATTGTTCTAAGTTTTGAGATTTTCCTCAGCTGAAAGAAACAGTTTGGAGTGAGCTGCTTTTAATGTTGCTGTAATGACATGTCCTTGTCAAAGATTACTCCAAGATTTCTGAGGCTTGACTTACAAGATAAGCCATGA
>JBAMHV010000005.1:14568103-14578911 GCA_037177535.1 Pseudomugil gertrudae | reverse complement strand
GATGGATGGATGGATGGATGGGTGGATGGATGGATGTACGGATGAACAGATGGATGGATGGGTGAATGGATGGATGGATGAGTGGATGGATGGATGTACGGATGAACAGATGGATGGATGGATGGATGGGTGGATGGATGGATGTACGGATGAACAGATGGATGGATGGGTGAATGGATGGATGGATGAGTGGATGGATGGATGTACGGATGAACAGATGGATGGATGGATGGATGGGTGGATGGATGGATGTACGGATGAACAGATGGATGGATGGGTGAATGGATGGATGGATGGATGAGTGGATGGATGGATGGATGGATGGATGTACGGATGAACAGATGGATGGATGGATGGATGGATGGATGAGTGGATGTATGGATGGATGGATGGATGGATGTACGGATGAACAGATGGATGGATGGATGGATGGATGGATGGATGGATGGATGGATGGATGGATGGATGGATGGGTTAATGGAATTTGTAATGACTTGATTGGTAAAATTTTAATAAATGCATGTTTTAAGGAAATGACTTCAGTTTGCTTATTTTTGACCTCAGACGAGCAGAATAACACCATTTCCAGCAAGCTGCCAAATGAAGCATGAACAACTATTTCACATAATTAATGTTTTACTGGGAGGTCAACTAATAATTACAGGCGTACTTTTAATTGACCTAAAATATATTAAATGATGTCTGAACCTCACAGTACACAGTTTTCTAATCAATGTAATCTTCAATTAAATAATAAAATTTGTCTTCTTTTGTGAAAGATAACCACAAAAGATAATACCACAGGTCAAAAGTGATCATAAGAGTTAGATAAGGTCAAAATATTAGTTCAGAAAACTCTATTTGATTTTGTCATACTGCACTGTATACAACAACATATTTTCATATTTAGATCACAGACCTCTATACCATTTGATTTACAAAAGCTGTAAGTTTTTGTTTTCCATCAGGTGTACAATAAACTGCACTTTTGGCTCCGTCCAAACACGATCTCTGTACTCCCTTAGATGTGGATGCCACCCATGCAACTCCTCAAAACCACTTAAATAATGCAGTGAATAAACAGGAACCAGAAATATTAGATATATTAAATATTTCTAATATAGTATTTTGTTACTAAAATAAGAATTTAAACATCAGCCGGTGATTAATGTGCAGTGGATATAAGACTGTTTTTGGATTGTTTTGCAGCAGAATTCATCCTGATCCTTTATCCACACTTAAATAAAGCTTCAGATCTGTTTTCTTCCACATGTGCTGCTTCGAGTGTGTTGTTAAATTGACATGCTGTGATGAAGCACCACTTTCACTGTTGCTATGTAACCACATCATCATCCTTAGGATGTAAATATTCCGTTCTACAAAGTGTTGTCAATATGTTGCGTGTTTTTTTGTAAACCACTCTGCATCTGCAACTACGGGCGTTGCCTCACTGACTGTATGATGTCTTCCAGGTGGGATTTCCTCCTAAATTTTGGACAGATGGACCCCCTCTCCTGTAGATTTATGTTTCAGCCATCTGGTGGTGGAAAATGGTAACAAGCATGTGGAGATATGGACTAGTGCGTATCGTAACTTTGTGACTGTCAAACCTAAAGGGTTAACAGTGGAGCAACTTTTATTTTTTTGTAATTGGATCTTGTTCCCATTGTTCCCAGCAGAAAGCCTGTTACATTTAGTATTAGAAATGTTCACCAAGCAACAACAACCTACATTTAAACTTATGTTTCTTTTTGAGAGAAATGCTGCTTTGGATGATGATTATGTTGGTAGAATAGTGGAACACTTGACCACAGTTCACAGGAAGCAGTGGCTTTTTTCTCTTTAAATTGAAAGGCTGTGCTTATTCGTATTTTTCTTTCTATTTTTGGACTTGAGTGCTTGTTCTAAGTACTTACTATCTTCAGCACCGTGAGACCATAGTTCATCAGCACTTTCAATCGGTTTTCGTTCTAAACGTTCTTTTCCGGATTCATTTCATCTAAACGCTTTAAAAGACACAAAGCAAATGTTTAACAGTGATTGCGTTTATAGTTTTTACAATGCAAAATGGCACCTAAACTTTCATGAGGTTACCAGAAATGTGCTACTTTAGGCAGGGCAGCTTGCAGCATATCATCTGCTATGCAGGGATGCTTCTTGTATAATGACATTCTCACACTCAGCAATGAACATTTTCACTTACCTGTCTGATAAATCTCCTGATGGTCATCCCTCTCTTCATCACTCTCAGGTTTAGATCTATCTGGCTTTGCCTCATGATTGGATTCAGAATAAATAATACCATTTCCTCATATACCACACAGTAAACACATTATCAGAAGTAACTTCATCTCACTAAATCATCAACCTTTATGCCACCCAGTAGAAAGAAGCATACATCTGACTGAAGCAAGAAATTAGAAAGAAATATGCAAGCAGCATTTCTTTTTAATAGCATAAAAAGACTCTACCCTGAATGTATTTTGGCTCTAAACTATTCACAGCAGACAGCAGGATTTTAAGATTTATTGTTTGACAAAGATGAGCCAGGACTGGATCTGAAGACTGGAGTTCTATGATCCATTTTATTGGTTCCAGAATAACTGCAGCTGTCTCTGGGTCTTTTCAGGGAAACCTGTAAGGATAGCATGATAGTAGTCTAGTCCACTAAAAATAAATGCAATTTGATTTCATGCTTGTGTTGTTTTATTCTCTGATGCATGTTGCTTTGGATAAAAGCGTCTGATAAATGGCTGTAAAATAGAAAAGAATAGAATCCTGTTGAGTCATCAGTCCTTTTATCTTTTATGTTAAAAAGCCACCTTCACTAATGTGTCTTAATGTAACTGATAAAATTCATGTCTGAATGCAGGACTACATCACGATTTCTGGTTTTGTTGTTGGGTGTTAACTTTTAAAATGTTTAAAGCAGAGTGGACTTTAAAAATTACACAGTTGTAGATTTGTCAAGTGCACATCCATAATGAGAATCTCCTGTTCCACTATCATCCATGATGAAAATCTCCCGTTCTACCATCATCCATGATGAGAATCTCACGTTCCACAATCATCCATGATGAGAATCTCCCGTTCCACCATCATCCATGATGAAAATCTCCCGTTCTACCATCATCCATGATGAGAATCTTCTGTTCCACCATCATCCATGATGAGAATCTCCTGTTCCACTATCATCCATGATGAGAATTTCCCGTTCTACCATCATCCATGATGAGAATCTCCCGTTCTACCATCATCCATGATGAGAATCTCCTGTTCCACCATCATCCATGATGAGAATCTCCCGTTCCACTATCATCCATGATGAGAATCTCCCGTTCCACCATCATCCATGATGAGAATCTTACGTTCAACCATCATCCATGATGAGAATCTCCCGTTCCACTATCATCCATGATAAGAATCTCCCGTTCTACCATCATTAATGATGAGAATCTCCTGTTCTACCATTATCCATGATGAGAATCTCCCGTTCCACCATCATCCATGATGAGAATCTCCTGTTTTACTATCATCCATGATGAGAATCTCCTGTTCTACCATCATCCATGATGAGAATCTCCCGTTCTACCATCATTAATGATGAGAATCTCCTGTTCTACCATTATCCATGATGAGAATCTCCCGTTCCACCATCATCCATGATGAGAATCTCCTGTTTTACTATCATCCATGATGAGAATCTCCTGTTCTACCATCATCCATGATGAGAATCTCCCGTTCCATCATCATCCATGATGAGAATCTCCCGTTCCACTATCATCCTTGATGAGAATCTCCCGTTCTACCATCATTAATGATGAGAATCTCCTGTTCTACCATTATCCATGATGAGAATCTCCCGTTCCACCATCATCCATGATGAGAATCTCCTGTTTTACTATCATCCATGATGAGAATCTCCTGTTCTACCATCATCCATGATGAGTATCTCCCGTTCCATCATCATCCATGATGAGAATCTCCCGTTCCACTATCATCCATGATGAGAATCTCCCGTTCTACCAGCATCCATGATGAAATTCTCCTGTTTCTCCATCATCCATGATGAGAATCTCCTATTCCACCATCCTCAATGATGAGAATCTCCTGTTCCACCATCATCCATGATGAGAATCTCCAGTTCTACTATCATCAATGATGAGAATGTCTCGTTCCCGGGTATGGATAGGTAGGTAGGTAGGTAGACAATGAATTAATTCAACTTTATTACTATATCATACCCAGACCTGACAACAGACCATTTGCAGATTTTGTAGAACCTTGCTGTTCAGCATCTCAGGTTTCAGAACCTCCTGCCAGAAAGAACAATCCATGATGTGAATGTGTGTAGCTTCTGATGATGTATTTCACATACTGGACATAGTTTTGCACCCATGTCCTTGACAAATGTGTCGTCCTCACCATTGTCTGGAGGCCCTTCTAGTCTGCACTGCTGCACCATGGAGAGATGCAATTAGTCAGTATGCTCTCATATTGTAAGCAGATTATCCTACAGAGGAATTGCAAATGCAATTGCAATTGCTTGATCCAAGATGCTTGTTTTAGGTCCAGGGTAGGGTATTTTCTAACCTCAAGGCCCATTTATGCTCCCTCATGTAAATGGACATCCCTTTTAAATGTTGCTATGAGTCATCGTCCATGTCCTTCCATGTGTCTTCTTCATGGCCATGGTTGTTAAGCTTGTTTATTCATTAGCAGTGCTGAGTTCAGAGTTCACTCCTCTGTTTTTGCAGCAGTTGTTGGTGATGTGACATTAGAAGTGACTGACACAAAGATTTTCTTAAAAAAAAACCTGCCATGTCTACAATCTGTTGTTGTTCTCATTAATGGTTTTGTCTTCCTCTCTTTTCTTCTGGGTTTGTACTTTTGCTGATTGCATGTGAGTGAGTTGAAGTTGCATGGAGTGACTGAACCTGAAAACGCATCATATTACATGACACACAGGGGGAAGGGACAAAAATCCACAGCCATCTGCATACAAATCCATCCATATCTAATAAAAGAAATAAACATTGATAAATTGAATCCAACTTATATAATTTTTGACAGACATGAGAACTGTTAATACGAATGTGTGGGTATTGAGTGGTAGTAGATAAGAACTGTACCACATAGCCTGGTGTAGGCCAGGGACATGAATAAGAGCCTCTCAGGAGGGCAGCAGCATATTGAGCACTGAGCGTAAGTGAAAGATGAGCGGAATAAAACTCCTTTTAAGGGGTTGCTGTCATTTTGCTTAGAAAATATCACATTTAAAACAAATACTGCATGGTTTGTACCATTTTCCTGTTAGTTAAAAAAGTAAAGCAGATACAATATTAAAAAATTAATTAAAACAGTTCAGAACTTTTTTCTTTTGTGTGTGTGTGTGTGGGGGGGGTAATTTAGTTCTTATAATTACTAAAAATGCCTACGATGTGGAGATCACTGGGGGGTGTACACTGAAGATAATCTGCATCTCAGATGACATCATGATGGAGCTAAACATGGTGGAGGTCCAACTGAGGTCAATGCAGGACGAAACGTGCAGAAGATCTTTTGTTCCTGCAGCTATCAGGCTTTTGAGCTCTTCTGAAATGCTAATTAATAGATGTATTTTTGGGGATTAATACAGTCATTCTTATTTTTAAAAGCAAAATCCTAATTATCAGGGAGTTCTGTGTTCAAACCTTTCATACACTTGCTTATTTATGCCTGGCTGGTATTGTTGATTATCATTGTTTGCGGCTTGTTTTTTATGGTTTGATTTTTTTTCTCAAAATTTGTTAGACACAATGCATTTCACAAGGATAGTTTTCTTCATCATTCATAAAGAGGATTAGGTTTGCAGAATTAAACCTCGTGTTAATGTCAGTAAAGTCACCCACTCAGCACAGTGTGGTGCTTGCAGGAATATTACATAAAAACCATAAGTAGCTGTCAATCATGTTCTTAGTGCAATGTGAACAGATGATTCTGACAGACCCATCCTGAACTTTGTCCTCAATTATGAGTTCTATGCTTGAGGTCTACCCATTTTCTCCATCAAGTGTAAATGCCCCCACAGTTTCCTGTCTAAGCTGCAGGAGTGGCACCTGGTGTGGTGTTCTGCTGCTGTACGTGATGTGTGTTCAGAGATCTGATTCTGCATATCTTGGTTGAAACCAGTGCTTATTTGAAGGTTTATTCACACCTCATAGTCTGCAAGACTTTATGATTCTGTTCAGCTGGGGTCTGAAACATTCACATGATCGAATTTCATCCTGCACTTAGTCAAATGAACCAAAGCTGTTTAACAACGTTATTCCTCATTTGCCAGAGGTGGCATTGTATCAACAGCATGAGGCAAACAACAAGACAAACAACAACACTGGCTCACATAATGAAGGGAATGTTCTGCTTTTAAGAGCAAAACCTGCAGCTGCATCAGAACCGACTGGTCTTAGGTTGATTATATTTCAATTAGAACTTCCAGTGTTATTCCTCATCAAAGTACGAGGCCTTCCTCCCAAACAGAGCCACCTATCATTCTTTGTGTGTTTATCTTTGCATTGTAGTCTACTTCCTGCTTTTGGTTGCCTGACTAGAGCCTCCTGAAGATCAGTTTCAATCATACCTCCCCAGAAACCTGCTTAGTTTCCCTGTCATCTCCAATCAGTTTGTCCTAAACAACACATTCTGCTCCAGACAAGTGCTGCTCGCTGGATAATTTCTCTTCTTCAGAACATCCTCTGCAAACATTGACTTCAAACCTTCAAACTTTATTTATTTATAAAGCATTTTCATGCCACAGGCAACACGAAGTGCATTACATGATGAAATCAGTTTAATTAAAACACGCAAAAAAGCCTCATGATGAATGTTAAAAATAAAACAAACAAAAAAAAATCTTCATTACATTCACTGACAGTCAGGCATACACACACACACACAGACAATACCCCCACCTCCAATATGACTCCCTACATCTGTCTCCTAAATGAAACTAGTTATATATTGGCAAATAAAAAAAGAAATAAAAACAGAAAAGAGAAGTAAAACCATCTGATGTTGATGTGATGTTTGGATCCATCCACACTAGGAGCCAGTAGCCCATGTCCATCGAGGCTGCCGCCATGGCAACCACCCAGCACCCAAGTCATGGTAATGCTGCGGTGTCGGACCCCATGCCGCCCAGGTGGGGGCAGGCATGGGGTCTGGAGAATAAACTAAATGAAAACAATAAGAACAAATTAGAGCAAAAATAATTAAATACATATCTAGAAAATGAATAAAATTTAAAATAAAATACAATTAATTCAGTTAAAGGCTCATATTAAAAAAAAGGTCTTTTTAAAAACATCAACAGTCTCTGCAGCCCAAAGGTTCTCTGACAGGCTGTCAAGGGCCATAATAACAGAAGGAGGCCTCGCTGTTTGTTTTAGTTCGGACCTTAGGAACACATAAAACGCCGGTAACAGAGGAACCCAGGGTCTGCGAGGGCTAAGACTGAAGAGGAGGTCAGATACATAGGAAGGCCCAAGACCATTTTTACATTTATAAACAAATAAAAGAAGCTTAAAATCAATCCTGAAACGCACGGGGAGCCAATGGAGCGACTTTAAAACTGGTGTAATGTGTTCCTGTCCTCTGGTCCTCGCCTGGACTCGTGTCGCTGAGTTCTGAAGCAACTGTAAGCTTGAGACCAGCTTTTTGGGACAACCAGGGAGCAGGGCAAAATAATCTAATCTAATAGA
This sequence comes from Pseudomugil gertrudae, assembly GCA_037177535.1. NCBI lineage: Eukaryota > Metazoa > Chordata > Actinopteri > Atheriniformes > Pseudomugilidae > Pseudomugil > Pseudomugil gertrudae. Next base: position 14,571,172 of record JBAMHV010000005.1, on the reverse strand, counting down.
AATAAAAGCATCAGCACCTCCGTGCTGTCAGGAGAGCGAAATGTGCAGACTCTGGCGATGTTTTTTTAGATGATAAAATCCTGTTTTCCTTACATTTTTAACATGCTGAAAAAAATCCAGCTCCAAATAAAACAGGACACCCAGGTTCCTCACACACTGAGAAGGATTTAAACTCTGCAGCTTGCGTGAAATAATCTCTCTTGTCTTCAGGACCAACAATAAAACTTCAGTCTCAGAGACAGTTGTGGGTGAGAATCCCAGTAAACAACCATACCACGTTCAAAGTTACTGAAACCTTTCTTCCTCATTCTGATCCTCAGTTTGGACTTCAGGAAGTCACCTTCATCATGTTTACATGCATGGAGTTGGTGCCATGTAATTGCTTGATTAGATATTTGTCCAAATCCAGTGAAGCTAATAAAGCTGTTGGTGAGGGTAAATAATACATAGAAGAGGTGTCCAGAGTCGGACCTCAAAGTCCAGGGTTTCAGTGTATTTCTGCTTCAGAGCACCAGATTCAAATTAAATGGCTTCCACAGCCCATGGGGTACTGCATCGTGGATCATTGAGTTCAGTGTGTTAGAACAGGGATACATGAAAACCTGAGTCTCCAGAGGACCAGAGCTGGACACCCCTGATATATAGAAAAGCTTAGTCTCTTCATTTTGCATAAAACCCTTCATGAATTAGAGGATTGCATGTGTGAGGCAATGGAAGAAAGAGAAAGAAAGCATGCTGTGAGGAATATGATGGGTGGGAGTGAGAATGATGAAGAAGAGGGGGGAGGACCTTGTGTTTAAGATCCTGCAAAAGAAAAGGAGTTCAATGGAAAACAATGATTACAATGAAGAACAGGCAGAAGAGGGGGAGAAATGTGGGCAAAAGCTCAAAGCACTGAGTGGAGGGAAATATCTTCACACCCTTTGTCTCGCTTTCTGTTTCATGTTTAAATCTGTTTTTAACCATCGCTATCATGAATCCAGAGGAGCAACCTATCAATCAGAGCAAAGAACATAAACATGTCTTCCGGTTTAAAGCCTCCCAACTAATGTATCTCAGTGGAAATAACTGGACCTAGCTCAGAAACGACTGAGGGTCCTTCTCCCACGTGATAACAAGTGCACCGCCTCCTCCAGCATAATGAAAAGCAGAAATCAATGGGAAAGGTCTCTGTGTGAGTGAAAGAGTCTGTAATTTGCACGTCTCAAAGTAGAGGGTGCAAGCATTAAAATGCACAGAAAACCCTATGAAAAGCTGAATCAAAAGTGGGAATACACAAATGAAAGCTATTTCTGTCATTCTGCCTTTGTGCTGTTGAAGACAGCAGCATGTGGTGTGAGTCACTGAGAACGCTCGTGATAATATTCGGTCTGTGCACTCACAGCTGACAGATATGCAGGTTAATTTTGATTCTACCTCACTGCTCTCCTTCTGGCCTCTTTTAAATGAACAGTATTCCTTTTTGACTTGAGAAAATATCCCAAATGTTTTGCATAACATTGAACATTTGTAATTGCTCCTTGCGATTGTCCTCATGATGGATCTATTTAGTTGGTATCTTAATATCCAGAGAAGGATTTGTACTGTGTAGTCTGTTTTATTCTCTGACCTGCTCTTTGACATTTTATTAAGCTTTTTTTATTTATGTTTTATTTAATGTGTTTATACAAAAAGAAAATATTTGTAGACTCATTTGGCACTGCATTTAGAGGCTGTAACAAGACAAGCAAGGCATCTTGCACCTCTAAGTGTAACTTTTAACATGGTATATAATCTTCTACAGCAGGATTCTCGTCTAAATTTAGTCCTAAATTTAGAGGCAGATGGAATGCAGGATAAATAGGCTTTAATCCAGGAACAGCAAAGCAGGAATACAGGAACAACAAAAACTACTATATTGGTATTAAGCACAAGAACCATAAACTGACGAAGACTAACGAACCAGTGAAGCTAACAGAAACCAGGGAGTATATATACACAGGTGGAATGAATGATCTAAATGAAACCAGGTAAAACCAATAAGCAGGAAGTAAAGCTGGACAGAAATACAAACATGTATGATACCAAAATAAAACAGGAAACGTATACTATGACACATCCATTCTATTCCTGTATTTGCTTGAATGAGAAACGCCGAACTCATAGAAACTGGATAGAATTTTTTTTCTTTTTATATTAGATCTTAATTTAGCCCTTTAATGAAATGAAATACAAATGAAAATTAAATGAAAAAAATACTTTATTTCAGAGGGAAATTCATCTGTAGTTGTTTTTCTTTTAAATACAAAAATAGTTGATGAACTGTTCTTGTTGGGATGGGAAATAATGGATGGACTTACTTCCGGGAAGTTCCGGGAAGCTGGAGCCTAACCCACCTGCTATCAGATGAGAACTGATGTTTACCCTAGACACATCACCAGCGATGACCTCGCCAGCCGGCTTTCCTGAGACTTTGGTCCCAGATGTTTATGAGTCTAGACCTGGAAGCCAAAGTCAACATAGGTCACTTTATATAGATGCTGTTAAACAAAACTGCCCACTCCTCCTCTTACTCGTTTCTAATCCACCACTGTTACGCTCACTCCCACAACCAGAGCAACACGACTTCAGACAGCTGGTTAGACAGTGAGATGGAGGCAATGAATAGCTAATGGAGAGTTTGAGGGTTAAACTGTTACAGCAAAGTGTGTGACCCATCAGAATATGTGACAGCAGGGGATGCTAGTCTACATTTCCCTCATATAATGTACCGTACACTACAGACTATAGACACACCTTCATATGAGCCGCAGACACTATTTTAGAAAGAAAAATAATTTTGCACACGTCTCGGAAACATCAATTTATAAGTGCCCACGCTCTGGCATGTTATCATCTACAAAGTAAATTAAAATAATTTTCCATCAAACTCAGATTTCCTTGGATTCGTGCTGACTGACTTGATGATTGACAGGATTGAGTTGCTCTTTGTTGAAACATTCGTTTGTTATGTTTTACGCTTCTTTTTGTAAGACAGAAAGTTTTCTTGTTTACCTGCTTTACATGTTTCCACCACTTCCTGTGGTCTTC
>JBAMHV010000005.1:14272960-14288820 GCA_037177535.1 Pseudomugil gertrudae | reverse complement strand
TAACCCCAGCCCACCACTCCACCAGTACCAGCTAACCCCAGCCCACCACTCCACCAGTACCAGCTAACCCCAGCCCACCACTCCACCAGTACCAGTTAACCCCAGCCCGACACTCCACCAGTACCAGTTAACCCATTATTATTTGCACCACTTCACAACAACATCATCTCAGGGTGCTTTACAGACACGTCAGTTTGAGCCAGATCATAATCAATAACCTTTATTAGGAAAACAGATTGGATCTAATGTCCCATCCTGAGCTGCATGAGGCGACAGCGGGAACGTTTAACCGGGAGTAAAAACTCTCTAATGGAATCTTCTCCTGTTTACAAGCTTAGACCTGGCTGCAGGTGAAGCAGGAGCCCCGCCCACACTGAGAGCTCCTCAGATATAATGGGAATGGTGGAAACCAGGTGATGCAGTATCGGTTCATATGAAGTAAAACCGAATAGGTGCAAGTGGAAAACAGAGCCGCTGGGTCGCCGTATAAACGAGTGGCAACAAGAGGGCAAAATGAGTGTAAAAGGAGGAAAAAGTCCATTATAAGCTGGCTTTCTGACCTTGATTAAGTTTGCCAGGCTCAGGTTGATGCACCGAGCCTCCTCTGGGATTTCCATGTGGCGGATGGTGATGTGTGGCATGATGGACAACACCAGGGACTGCAGCGCCTGGTGAAAGCTATCAGGGAAGCGCTGTGCCCGCGGCATCTGAAGGGACAATCAGAAACAGATCAACTGTTTGTGAAATGAAATGAGCTAAAGTGATAAAACCGAAGCTCTGGCATCGTGGGTCAGGACCCTGAGCTTATCCAGAGCAGTGCACAGTGTATACACACTAATACCAACAGTAAGGCCTCTGTTCTTTCTCTGAGTGTGTGAGGTTTGTTTAAACGTGCTGCTGTGAGCTGATGTTGGGGATAACTCCACATAAGGACATCTGACCCTCGCTCATAATAAAACCTACCTTCATGCGGTTTTCCTCTTGCAGGTACTGGGCTATTGATTTTGCCATAGTTTCCAGAAAGAACCAGGAGTACTGTGGAAAAGAGATACCATGATGTTAATCGAGTTCCTTGGAAAGTTCATAAGGAATAACCAACAGAATGGAAACGATGAGTAAGACATCAAGAGAGCGGTGACATGCAGAACAAGAAAAAACATGCCTGATGTCTCACATGCTTACACATGTCATTTTACAGGTAAGTCTGCCCCCTGCTGTTCAGTGTCAGTGTTACAGCTGATCGACGCACCTTCAGCAGCTTGTTGCTGGTGTTGAAATCAGCAGTTTGCTTGAGGACGGCAGTCACCGCGATGGCCAAAACTTCATGAGTGGCTGCCGAGTTCCCAGATGGAGAGGCACAGCTCACAAACACGTACTGGAAAAGAACAGGACACGTGTTAAATCCAACATTTAAACACGCCTCTTTTTCTTTTTTGATCAAAGTTGATCATCAGTTGAGGTTTTTTTTTTACACATACTTTGACAAAAGAGCGCAGGTAGTGCTCCAGTCCCTCCTCGTGACATCGAGAGACGATATGTATGATCACTCTGAGGACAGAGAGCACATTTATAACCAGTTTCTGTGGTTTAATACAACAAACTGAAGCCACTGTCGTTCAAATGAGGCAACGACTGACCTCAGAGAGTTGACAGCAACCTCCTGAGCTTCTTTGGTGGTGGCTGTGAGCACCTCAAACAGCTGGATTAGCACCGTTGGTAGGAAGGTGATGATGACATGCGTCTCTACGGCATGCAGGCACTGCAGGAAAAACGGTGGTTTTAGTCTAATGTTATTCATCCTGCACACTGTGTTGTAGGTAACGTCTACATTTCAGGTGATTTGTGCTTATGTGCAGTGGTGCTGGAATACTTCTGCCATTACACACAGCACAGCTGGCAGGATTTAACAGGGAAAAAAGAGGTAAAAGTCCGAAAGAAAGAGCGTACAGTGAGCTGTGTCTGAGGTGGGACATGATCATTCAGACCAGTTTGAATGGATGCTGGTCTGAGAGTGTTTCCTGTTTGCTTCTTAGAGCCGATTCACCTGAACCAGAGCAGATGCAACATGGGAAATACTGAGTTCTCTTCTGCATGCACAAGGTGTCCACGTCTTCTTTTCAGTTATGGTTAGTGCAGCTCATCTTTACCTCGGAGACTCCCAAGATCACTGTGGGACTCACAAATGTGCCACTGGTGCAGTAGGGGTTGTAGCGAAAACAGTGGTCTGGTCTGGACCACTGGGTAATGTGTGGTCCCTGCCACTAGAGGGCGACCAAACCAATGGTCCGGACCACTCAGACCATGCTGAACCACTCTGTAATGAGTAGTCACTGTCACTAGGAGACATTTAAGTGGTATATAAAGGGTAATTAGATTTTTTAAATGTACTTTTAAGTAAAAGTACATTTTTAAATTTAACCTGCAGATAGCACTGATTTAATTTAGTTTCATTGATAAAATACAGTAAGTAATGTGCCTGCACACCTTTGTTTCATCATCACCCCAATCCTTTTCTCATGTTCGTCCAGTGAAAAGCGGTAGTAAGAAATAGTTTTATTAAGGTTATTTCTGTTGTTACAACACGGGACACAGCGCTGTACCATTATACCGCGCTTTGGTTTGTACACGGAAGTGACGTTTTCAGCTACGATGACGTAGCCACTAGCCATCCCCATAACGTGACGTTAATAAGAGGACGTTTTGGGGGGGAAAGAGAGAAAGGAGCAGAGCAAGAGATGGGACGAGTCACAGCCAGACCGACTTTTAGTAGCTGGAGAGAGCGCAGAGAACTGGATACCGTTAGGACGCATCAAAGGAAGACCAGTTGGTATGGGATGTCCCGTGGCTGGGACATGAGGACATGCTATACACCAAAACTTCTGACATGTGATGGATGTAAAACCAGTCATAGCTGTAGTAAATGTCTTCCAGACCAGCCACAAAGACAGAAACACTCCTGTTACACCAGCAAAGGTCCAGTAAACAGTTGGTCCGCAACTATTCTTTTACCCATAAAAACCCATGTAAGGATTTTAACTTTGGTCCTGTGCCGAGTCGGTAGACTGTGAGGGACGAGGACTGGTATGTTCGTCTCTCCATCATCACGTCAGAAAGCAGGCGGCTGCTTTACGTAGAATCTGAGGTCATCCTGTGGATTGTTTAGATAATCCTGCACATAAAGCTTTAGTCCAACTGGCTCAGACATATTTCTGGCTATCATCTGTTCCTATGAAATACTTCTGGGTTTGGAGACAAAGAAGACAGCGATGACCAGACTTTCTGTCTTCAGCTTCATGGGCCAACAACAAGAATTCCACTCTGGTCTCCGCTCATCTCTAAAAGGTTTCCAGCTTTTCCTGCTCAAAGGATTTTCCGTGTTACAGAGACAGAGACGCTACAAAGACAGACACGTCTGCTGGATGAAGATGAGGCATCTAAAAGTCCCTGTGGTGTGAAAAATGAGACTTTTGCAGCCTGAGCACATTTTAAAGCTGCGTGAGCATCAGGATGAAGGACTGGGATTTACAGGAGCTGCTGTGAGGGACCAGATCCTCGTCACAGAATCTCACCTTCAGGTATTTGATGAGTTCAGCCCGGTTGGCCTCGGATGTCGTCTTCATCAGCTGGCAGTGCAGGAAGAATTTGTGAAGATGGAGGTCCTGTGGAGCAAGATAAAAACAAGTCTCTGACTTCCTGCAGCTGCTTTCTGTTTACAGTATGTGAGCATGGGAAGGACAGGGGGCTTAACGCCTTACCTGAGGATATATTGTGGAGGCTACATGTGTCCTCACTTTGAACAGCAACTTAGCATTTTCTACCCACTTAATATCTGGTTGGGACTGTAGAAAGAAGATGTAAGCGTTAGCATAGCGCTGACACGGCATCATGTTTGTGCTCTCTGGACATGAGAAACGGACTAAAACTTTCTTCTCATTCATGTCATTTGCCATAAAAGCTGATCGATTCTTCATGACGCAGCTCTGAGTCTCGTTATAGATGAACATCCTCTACCTTTTTGCTGTCCTGACAAAGATATCCGGCTGGCAGGGTGGCAGCTACAGGTAACTGGAGCTCTGAGGACTGCATCCTTCCATCTTTCAGCAGAGACATCCAGGAATAACCCACTGAAACATCCAAAACCAGTCAGCAAACCCCAGAATCTACACACACACACACACACACACTATAAGGTATGCAGATCACTCACCCAGCGACTCCACCCCGTCTCGCTTCTTGGTGCTGGCCTTGCTGCTGGACTCGCAGCTGATGTGGTAAAAAGTAAACAGGATGTGGTGTTTCTCGTGCACGTGCACCGGTAGTTCGATCTTAACCTGCACATGGTGAAACAAACTTTATTTACAAACAGTTTCCTGACCTACTCTGCTCTAACCCTAATAATATGGTCCATCAGTGTGGGCTCAGACATACAGTAAGGGTTGAACACCTTTGTCTATGTGTTCATGACGTGGGGTTGGCGATGTGGATGCTTAATGTGACTGAAGTGCGTTAATTTCTCCCCTTGCTAATAATTTTACTGACGGTGTAAAGGACTTTGTGTTAAAAGTCAAACTTTTCTACCTTGAGTTGGTAAATCATGATTTAAAAGGAATTCCCAGGTTGTAAATGTAAATAAAGCTTAGTCAAACTGTGCAATGGTCAGTGAAGCCACCATAAAACAATGAACAGAAAGATTTTTCACACTGCGCAAAGTTTTACTGAAATTTTGTCTCCATTTTTATTCATCAAAATGATAAAATAAGTTATAAATCATCCAGGTGTTGGACTGTCCATTCCGGTGGTGTAGCTGCTGGAGTCTTCAGCAGCACTTAAACACAGCATGGGGGGGTGGTCCACGTGCACGCTCATTTTTACACAAATGTATCAGATCCGTGTACACCGAGGACAGCTCATTTAATATTAAATATGCACAGTGGCCTACATACTATACTATACTATAGTATACTATAGTATAAAATATACTATACTATAGTATACTATACTGTACTATAGTATACTTTTATCTATTATGCTTTTATTTAGTACGCTTTTATCCAAAGTGACTTACACATGATAAGCAGCCATTATAACCACAGCTATTAACCTATCATGCATGTGTTGTGGGTGGGAGGAAGCCGGAGTACCCGGAGAGAACCCACGCATACATGGGGAGAACATGCACACTCCACACAGAGAGGCCACTGGAAAACCCTCCCCAGCCTGGGCTCAAACCAGTGACCTTCTTGCTGTGAGGCCACAGCGCTAACCACTGCACCACCATGATTCATAAAGTAAATCTGTCGATGGCTCCGTACTCTATGATGACAGTCACCGAGTCTGCTATATATATATATATATATATATATATATATATATGCTGCTTTCTGTAGTGTGTGTTTGTGGGTTGTGTTGACATATATACAGTAGCTTCTTTTTTTAGCATATCTGATGCTTCAGACAGCTGCTGGCTTTGTCTTCCTGCAGGGGGCCATTAGGGGGGCGAGGGGCACCCTGAATTTAAACTCATATTTCCCAGAGCCTACTAACTGGTTTACACATCTCTAAATCATATAATACAGATTTATAAGCATCATCTGTAACCGATCTCATCTCTATATTTAAGCTGATAGGTTACGGTAACACACCTTCCCCTCTGAGGCAGAATCACCCCTTATCTATAGTTGATGTGTGAAAAGATCTCCTATATATATTAGATGTGACAATCCAATTGAACAATTTAATCTGCATATAATTTGTCCCACTGAGATGAATGTGTTATTTGCCCTTTTTTAAAAACCTTTATTTAACCAGGAAGAAACTATGGTAAATCTCATTTCAGGGTATCCTGCAGGAGCAGCACGGTAAAAATGACCATGCAGCTTTCTGTTATCTTACTAATGACTCCGGTTTTCAATGGAAAACATTAAATTAAAAGCAGAGTAACAAGGTTACTGGATATGTAGACCGGTGTGTCCACCAGGGGGCAGCAACAATCACTTTAACTTGCAACATGCTGGTTTTGAGACAGGAAATGATGGTGAGGAAGTATAAAAACAAACCTGAAAGCAGGTTTATACTCAGACTTCACAACATGGAACAACATATTTATACATATTTATACTCATATTTGAAATAAAATGTGAAACTTTCTGTAAAAGTCATGTTGCTTTAAGGTACTTTAGAAGCATGAGTGTAGTTGTATCTGAGGGAGATAATGATGTTCATGACTGCAGCAGTGACCATTAAAGTGATGAGTCCTGTACTTATAATTCTACCTCTAACAGTATCATAGTGGATCCTGACCAGGATCTGTCCTTTAGCTCAAAACCAGTTTCTACAAACACTTTCTTCCACCTGCAGAATATTGTAAAAATTAGGGACGTCCTGTCTCAGAGGGACGCCCTGTCTCAGAGGGACATCCTGTCTCAGAGGGACGCCCTCCCTGAGCCGGGTTCTGAGCCGGGTTCTGCTGAAGGCTCTGCTTCCTGTTAAATGAGTTTTCCTTGCCACTGTCACCTCATGCAGCTCAGGATGGAGATTGGATCAAAGTCAATATTCAATGCAATCTTTTGGCTTCTCTTAGCGAGGTTATTATTGCTGATTTGGCTCAAATTGATGTCTGTGAAGCATCCTGAGATGAAATGGTACAAATAAAGTTCTTTGACTGAGCGCCTGGTTGACTGACCAGTCAAAATGGATCACAGCTTTTACCCTCAGGCAGATTTATGAGATTATCTCAGTGCCTTTCAGGTATTTCAGCAATGAGCACAAAGACGGACAGGAGCAACCAGTTCTCTCGTTATGCAACTTTTATTCTCAATCTAAGTCACTATTTTTTAGCTACCCTATAAGGTCTATTAAGAGACACTCCAGGGAAAACTTAATCCATACAATGTAAATAAAAAAAATCCATCCATCCATGAGGCTAGTAAAGCCACATTCGCTAGCTCAATGGGGGGGTCGGACGTCATTCCCTGTCCGGCCGAGAGATATAATCTCTCCAGCATGTCCTGGGTCTCCCCCGGGGCCTCCTCCCACAGGGACGGGCCTGGAACACCTCACCCGGGAGGCGTCCAGGAGGCATCCTAACCAGATGCCCGAGCCACCTCATCTGGCTCCTCTCCATGTGGAGACGCTCCAGCCTTTCCTCACTCATAAACAAGACCCTGAGATACCTGAACTCCTCCACTGGGGGCAGGAGCTCATTTCTGACCCGAAAAAGAAACTCCAAGGACCATGGTCTCAGATCTGGAGGTGCTGATTCTCATCCCAGCTGCTTCACACTCTTTGCTTCAGTGAGATGGAGATCACGACAAGATGAAGCCAAAAGAACCACATCATCTCCAAAAGGCAGAGACGTGATCCTAAGGCCACCAAACCAGATTCCTCAACACCTCCATAAAAGTTATGAACAGAATCAGTGATGAAGAGCTTTGTAGTCCATCTTCAAACTACAGCCGAGTGTCCTGGTGTGAAGTATGGACAGTCTAATGCTCCAACATGGTGCTTGTGATGGGCTTCTATGAGCATAGAAGTCCAATAACAAAACATTGGGTTCAGACCGAGGGGGGAGTTCGTGCCTCCAGGTCTCACAGTCATGGCCCACAGGAGCATTGAACGCTTCCAGTACAACATGGAAGTCTCCGGAGGGACAATTCCTCCAAAGGACATCAAAACCAGTGGGTCCTCTGAGCTGCTGCTCACTTCATGAGCACAAACTACTGACAGGACCCGTCCCCCCCAAACGGAGGCGGAGGGAGGCTACCCGACTGTCCACGGGGCTGAACTCTGACGTACAAGCACCAAGTTGAGGGTTAGCACTGTCTCAGAGGGACGTCCTGTCTCAGAAGGACGTCCTGTCTCAGAGGGACGTCCTGTCTCAGAGGGACTCCCTGTCTCAGAGGGACGCCCTGTCTCAGAGGGACGTCCTGTCTCAGAGGGACGTCCTGTCTCAGAGGGACGTCCTGTCTCAGAGGGACGCCCTGTCTCAGAGGGACGCCCTGTCTCAGAGGGACGCCCTGTCTCAGAGGGACTCCCTGTCTCAGAGGGACGTCCTGTCTCAGAGGGACTCCCTGTCTCAGAGGGACTCCCTGTCTCAGAGGGACTCCCTGTCTCAGAGGGACTCCCTGTCTCAGAGGGACGTCCTGTTTCAGAGGGACTCCCTGTCTACTGTTACCATATTGTTTAGGATTTGTTGACACAAAATCCTGGGTCAGCACCTTCGGCTGTCCCCCAGCTTGGACTGCACTGACCCCTACGGCCACAGGGTCGAGCCCAGAGGAGGCGGGGGGGCATGTTACCCTTATGATCTGAGCTCTACCAGTCCCATTGGCAGAGGCCCGGCCAGCAGGAGCTCGCCTCCATGCTTCACCCCTCCACCACCGTCCAGGGGAGTGAAACCGTATGTTTTTAGTCCACATGGGTTCTTTCAGCCACGTTTAGTCTGGTCCCTCCCCTAGGAACCTGTTGGCCATAGTTCCTAGGATCTTCAGGACACACAAACCCCTTCAACACAGTAAGGTGGCAGCTCAGAGGTTAAGTCAGAAGCCAGAGGCTCCAAAGGTACAGCTTCTTTAGGAACAATAATTAATAGGAACAGACCTGAATATTTACTAAAACATTGCACAGGTGAGGACAACTTCAGTGTCACTAATTTATTCATGTAAATTGTTTGAGCTTTTGTCAGCTTAATAATTAATGTGTCCTTTTCATTTATAAAAGTGAAATAAACACTGAGATGGAAGGTGAAGAGGATGATGTCTGACCTCGTCGTAGAACTCCGGACTCTGGTTGTGGTGCAGGACAGCAGCGTAGGCGCTGCTGGTGAAGAGAGAGTCTCCAGGTTTGCCATAAATGCACTGAAAAATGAACAAACACAGTGTCAGACATACAGGACAAGAGCACGTGTGCCCACCAGTATCATACAGGACTGGAAATGACCAAAACCGTGAGTCTGGAATAGTTTAAATAAACATATGACTTCACAAGCTCTACAAAGTTAAGTGTTTTAGACTCTTTTCTGCTCTAAAAAGCAGATTTTAATGCAACATATTTTATAAATCTCCTCTCAAAGCAGTTGGAAACTCACTGATCTTTCAGAGGAATGGGCGGAAAGCAACACTAACAGGACCAATCGGGTCAGGATGTTTCTAACTAGGAGTGACAGGCTCTGATGGTCGGAGCAGTAATTAGGATGCTAACAGCTCCAGTCATCCCTAATGAGCAGTAATGAGCGGTGTGGGCCAGGGTAAAGTCAGGGCTGTGGAGGCAGCTGATTTAAAGTGACACTGATGGGAGAACGGGTTCCCAGTTCAAATTCTAACAGGCTAAATGGTGGAGGAGGAATAAACCAGTGAGTCAGAGGCCCGGATAGAGGTTCTGATTACCTGCCACAGGATGAGGGACAAGAGGCTGCCTCAGATGTAATCGCTCACAGAGGACGTCCTGTTAGTGCATGTAAGATCACAAAGGGGCTCAACATGAGCCTTGATGCAAACTGGTACAACTAGTTATCTCTATGGCATTAAAAGCACAGCTAAGCCCACATTTACATAAAAAGATGATTGTTTAGTACTGGGAAATTCCACAATCTTTTTATATTTGTGGAAAAGCCAGAAAGCTTCTGATTAAATCTCATGTGAGATGCACGGCTGGTTCCTGCTGGCTGTTTGTAAACAGGCTCTCCGCCTCGCTGTGCTTCCAGTGCCGCTGCAGACGCGTTCTGATCTGTCTGGGTGAGATATTACACGCATGAAAGCCTGCAGATCTGTCTGAACACTCTGCATCAAGCATGAGTGTTGTGGTGGTAAAAGTAAAAGAATTTATGTGCAACTCCATTTCACTGAGTTTCAAAAAGAATTTATGGCGCCATGATTAATGTTTCCAACCTCAAATATCTGACGTGTGGCTGTTTCTGGCCCATTCCAGCTCTGTCCTCTATACTCAGCAGGAAAAAAGAGGGAAGCTCTATCGATTCATCCACTTAGACAACAAAAATGGGACATTGTGTAAAACTCATCACCTCATGGCTCATTCCACCGAATGGGTGCGTTTCTATGTTGCAGATGGAGACGGATGCTTCAGTCGTTTTACTTATAAAATGAGTAACAGGACTGCGTTATCAGCATAAAGTTATCAAAAACATGAAATATAACCTCATGACATCCTCGCTAAACCATGAGAAGATGAAGAACAATCTAGAGAGTCACCCAAAATGCCTGTTTCCAAACTTACTGATAACTAATGCATCATTTCAGTAACAGGACCTCTGATAATATTCTAACTATGACCAAATATACAGAACAGTGAATGAGAGCTTAGTTTTGGTCTTCAGAAGATCTGATGCTGCTTCCTGTAGAACGTTCCAGATGAATCAATGTGTCCGGCTAACCCAGGGACAGGACTACAATGTGCATTTTTACCAGAAACACTGATTGGCTTTGAAATAATTACTAGTAAAAGTTCTACTGAAATACTCAGAAATGCAAAGAGATTTAGGATTTATTGATCATATTTAATCCAAAGTGATGTTACAGAGTGAAGGACAGGTGTAAAATGCAGTGTTTAATGTGTTTATGGTGTTATTAAAATCAGTTAGCTCAGTAAGAAAAATGATTTTCATCTGTATTTATGTATAAAATGTTCTAGGCACAAACATCTGGAGCAGAAGCGCCAACAATTTAAGCTGATCAGATTATTCAGGCAGGTGAGTCCAGATGATTTTACCTGTAAAAGATGACACATCTGGACTTGGACAGGTTTACTGTTCTCTTTAAAGCCTACAGGTCACCTGGTACCACCGATCCGGTATACTGCGATGGAGATGCTCTGAAATGCTTCTGCTAGAGTAGAGCGCCAGGCAGCGAGCTTTACAGAGCTGCTCTGTGATGATCCATGTAGCTCACGTCACAGACACTAATGCACCCCCATCCCATCACAGATGCAGCTTCTCTGCCGTCCACTGAGAGCCAGATGAATGCTCTCAGTCCTCTTTAGTCTGCAGGACGTCGTCCATGCTTTTACCAACAGTTCTCAACCCTGTTCACATCCACGATGCAGGGTGGAGCTTTTACTGGCCAATGTGGCTTTCAGGGTGAGCCGTGTTCATAGATGATGGTTTCTGGAAGTCTTCCTCAGTCCATGCATAGACAATCATGTCTGCTTTAACACAGTGGACTGGTTGAGGGCCAAAAATCCAGTTTGACCTGTTCTGTGTGCTCACAGATTCCTCCTGATCGCTATAGAGGGTGGTTCATTTTATCTGTTTAATATAAACAATCTGACCAGGGCTGCACAGTGGTATAGTGGTTAGCATAGTGGCCTCACATCTCAAAGGTTGCTGGTTCAAGCCTGGACTGGAGGGAGGTGGCCTGTGGGAGGTTTTCCCACCATCCAGAAGCTTTCAGGCACTAATGAGACATTTAATGTAGAGATTTATCCGTAGCCTCGTCCTGATGCTGGATGAATCCAGTCTCTGTGGAAACACTGGTATAAGTGTTGTTGTGCTGGGTGGGAGTGGGAGTATAACTGGTTGTGTTGGCCCCGTGATGCACTGGCAACATGTCCAGGGTCCCTCTCACCTGCTCATTGCTGGGATGGGCTGCAGCTTCCCTGCAAGCCCGTGTTGGATGAACTTTTAGGCCCAGTCCGTCTCAGGTTGGTGAAGCTTTATCCATCCTTTCATCCGGCTGCCTCTGCTTTTCTACACCCAGCTGTGTTACTGGATTAATCTCATGTTTTAGATGCTGCTCTGGGACACTTCAGAAAGTGCAAAGCGCTTTGAAGTTTGGTGAACCCGAGGCATTGAGACAACGTTCCTTTCTGGGAAAACCTTGCAGACTCCAGTCAGACCATTCACACATCTGAACAAGACAACGACCTTGCATCCTCATCTCTGTGTACTGCAGGGAGGAAGAGGAAGAGCGATCTTCACACAAAGTGCCCGTCCACAAACAACCTGCTAATGTGAGTTTCACTGCGTGCTTTGCACATGTGCAGGACTTCACCAACAGGAGGGTTTTTTAATCGATCCAAAGGAGCTTCACTTAGTTATCAATAAACACTGTGATTAAAATGGGTTTTCTGAAGGTAAAACTACGAGCATGGTGAGGAGTAACCTGCCAAACCTGCTTATTCACTGTACTAGTCACATCATCCAGGGGTTCATATATTTTTCATCCTGACCAGCCAGTGACGGGAGAACCAGTTAAAACGGGCCAAAGCTTTTGGGTTTGTTTTCCTCTGTTTACCTCACAGATTACTACTGAACACTGGAACACCCCTTTCAGTGTTTGGTGCATTTCCACTTCTCCTTTTCTGAGACATGACAGTTTTCACCAGCTGCAACATTTCCGGAGTAATGGTGAAACATCATCTGAGCTTACATCTGATTCATCAATACACCATATTTACACATGAAAAAGTTTCCTTACCAGTGGAAAAAATGCCATTATTAGGTTATAATATGTTGCTCTGGAGGTAATGTGGATGGATCCATCTGATCGGTAAACTGTGACACATTTAATCTCTGGGATTAAATCTGCTCCTCACTGTCCACAAGTTCATTCAACTCACCCTTAAAGCAGCCGCACCTTCCTCATCCGAATCCCTGAACTGCATGCAGACTGCAATGTTTCGAGCCTGATGTGGAGGAGACACTACGTCAGCTACACAGACAACCTGCAGGTCTCAGTCAGGTGAAAAGCTGCAGCCTCACACCTTAGTGAAGCTCTTCTGGTTGTCGTATTTCAGCTGTAAAGGATAGATGTAGAGCTGGTTCTTGTAGGTAGTAAAGGGATAGTTGTACTTGGCTTCCTCTGGGAGAAACTCCTCGATTTCCACCGACACGTGCTCACATTTATCCTCGAAGGGCTTCACAGGAACGTAGGAGGACGTCACCGTATCTGGAACAAAGAGCATCATGTTCCCAAATGGGGAAAGAAAAGTCACAGGAAGCAGGTAGATACACCTGAAACACGACACATTTAGGGCTTTTCACACCGGTTTTTACCATTTTGTGACGCTAAAATGCAGAGGTGTATAATCCAGGTGCCAGAAAGTAGAAATCCTGCCGTGTTTTTGGATATACCTGTACATTTAGAGCAGGTGTTTTCACTAACAGGCTTGTTTACCTGGCAGACACATTACATTCAGCTGGTTTGGGGACTGGTTGGAACAGCAGCTGGACATGATCTCTACTTTCTGGACCAGGATTATACACCTCTGCTGTAATGTGGAACCTCACAAGCTGCTGTATGTGGCTGGAAAACTGGATCATAAAAAGCATCAGGACACAGATCCAGTTCAACGTAACTACAGGAAAACATTATTCACTAATCTAATGTGAATCCAGATGACTGAGCTTTACATGTGAGGAGTCTGGAGATGTGAGCTGAGAAGCTGATCCTGAAGGACAGCGTGGAAATGATCACACCTGTAAGGTTTGGGGTCAAATCTGAGCTGCTTGATGTGTGTGTGGAATACCGAGCACAGAAATGGTTCATAATTAAACACACTGGGAAGAGTTATGAGACTAATTCACTCCACATTGTGTATGGAAATGACACATACTTGAGAAATCAGGGGGGACACATTCAATGGTGACGTTCAGTTGTCCGGGGAGGATCTGAAGCTTGCTCTTCTCGGGTCTGAGAAGAAAAAGGGTTTAATCTGGGAAACAAACCCCACTTCCTCCCTCTTACATGGCCCCGCATGTCTAAAGTACCACAGAAGAAGAGGTGATGACTCACTTCCTGATGTCAGCCAGCAGCTTGATCAGGTCGTCCGTTGAGACTTTGCTGCTGTCCTGACGATAGAGGGGAGAAAACTTTCCGTCCATGTCCAAGCTGCCTTGAGCATCTTTGAATACCTGCCTGGATGAGATCACACACAGCTGCAGAGCTCATCTCACACACACACACTAACCCTAACTACAGCTTATCCAGTGAACCTCAGCTTAAAAAGATCCTGCTAACGGGATCGTTGTGAGGAAATAAAACCACTTTCATAAGCAGACAGGATGATTTCTGTAGGGTGAGCTCTGTGTTGTTTCCCTACAATGACTCCTGAATTATTCCTGACTTACTTGGCCGCCCATGCAAACGGCATCCTGTACTGGCCCAGGCGCTGGCATGTCTGTTTGGCAGCTTTGAGCACCTTCTGAGCCGTCTGCAGAGGATTGGGAGAGGACACATGTTAAACAGCGATTCTACACCCCACCAGTTGCTGCTCTCATCGTGGTGGATTCAAGAAGCACCTTGCTGACGTCGGATGTCTTTACGTACGGCTCAGCACAGTGAGTGATGCCGTTCTGCAGCACCTTCTCCACACGGGCCACCAGGAAGATGTCTGCATGGGGGTTGGTCACTGAGAAAATACCCTGGAAGAGATGAAGGATGAAGCAAACTGAAGGTATCTCTCAGAGCACCAGTCAAAGAGAGCAGCGGAAGCACGCTGCACAGGAAAACCACACGGGCCACATCCATTTCTGCTCTGGCCTCCGTCGAGCTTCACATCACGGTTTAAAGAACCTAATGAGAACAATGCTCTGAATTCTGATAGTAGGACAGTAAAAAGTCCAGCAGCGTGTTTAGAGGCCAGAAACTGAAGCCCGAACAGAAAGACTCATAAAAGCAATGAACGGGTAGCGGTGCACCTCTTCCAGCATGAACACAGAGATCAGATGCTTACAGCTCTTCTTCTTTATCATCACAGGACTAACAGCCACTCTACTGGTTTGCTTTCCTGCTCACAGCTCGTACTGGAGCTGCTGGAGACTCAGTGGATGAACTGGATCCATTTTATATGGAGGTTGTGATATCTATCATCCTATCAAACCTAAACAGTAACATGTAACATTTCTCTCCACCTCCAACCAGTTAGAGTTGTACTGGTTCTGGCACTGCTGGAATCTGGTTATGCTGGGGCTTTTCTTCTTGTTAGAAAGGAGTTTTTGCTCCCTGCAGTCTCCTCGTGCAGCTCAGGATGGAGGACTGAGTCATGGAGATGTAATCCATGTTTCATTAGTGCCGTCTTTAATTATTTAAATGAACATAATTATGATAAACTGAGCTAACAGGAGTAATATAATGGAAACAGTATCTGGACTGGTCTGGAGTTTTAAAGTACACTGAGGTGACTTTATGGTGATTAGATTAATAAAACTGAACTGAAAACAGATTATTATCCATTAAAAATGGATAAAATACCTATTTACTTATTTTAATGACTGCTTTACTCTGATTCTTGTTCAGAATATACTTCTTTTATTCCATTAAATTCCATTAAAGCCCCATTTTGTGCTGCGCTTAGTAAGTTTGGTTGATTTTGTGCCGGCAGCTTTCAGTCTATGTGGAGTTCTCCATCTTCTCAACCTGCTCCTACTTACTCAAATGATGACATGTAAACATGTTTCCATCAATACGTTGATGCACAAACGAGACAACAGTCTGATCCAATCACGACTCAGATGCATTGATCACCTTAAAGGCTGGATGTGCCAGAAATGTATTCAGTTAATGAAAACAAAGCTGAACTGATAGTTTTTGGAGCCAAGAAATATAAAAACTAAGCACTTAGCTTCAAACAGCGATGTTAAAACACAACCGAGCTAAAAATCTGGGAGCAGTCAGAGACTCCGACCGGCTTTCCAGCTCCCATCAACGCCGTTTGTTACCAAGAACATCTGCAGCAGGATTTAGAAAAGACGTGTCAATGCGTGTGTCTCCAGTAGTATCACTGTCCTTACTGTCTCCCTGAAACGTCCATCACAGCTGCAGTTAAGGCGCTTTTCCATTAGTACCTACTCTACCCGACCTCACACGATTATACCCAGAAACAGAGCGTTTCCATCAGGATGTGTCGTG
>JBAMHV010000005.1:14031635-14045273 GCA_037177535.1 Pseudomugil gertrudae | reverse complement strand
GGGAGGTCGCGGCGCGCGGGTACTGGGAGGTCGCGGCGCGCGGGTACTGGGAGGTCGCGGCGCGCGGGTACTGGGAGCTTCTGGTTTTCTCATTTAACCAGGAGGGTCTGAATCTCAGGGTTCAGCCTAACAGATGTAACAAGTGTCTACTGGTTTTTACCCAGCAACTAGCCACGTTTAAACTGGACAAGATCCTGATGTGAACACTCTGATCAGAACATCCTGGTCCGATCAGGACGCTGCTGTGGAAACATTTCCAGAACAACTGATCCTGTTTTACGCAATTTCCCTTTGAGGATAAATAAAGTTGTCTGTTTACTAACAAAAACATGTTCACAGGATGCAGACGGACGGGCACAGTTGGACGGACGGACGCAGACGGACGCACTAGTGACGGAAGTCCACATCTCCGAGTCAACCCTGAAGAGTGGTACCATTTCAGACAGGGACCCATCATCCCAGTAAAACCAGTGTGTGGTTGTAGCGTGTGATGCTGGGAGGGAAAGATTTCCTGCTCTATTTAACACGGTGATGTAAAGCATCATGGTTCCCAGTGAAGGTTACATAACACAGAGGAAGCCTTCCTGTTTCCTCTGCTGGTGGGAAGAAGAGCAGAAACGTGTGTGCTGGTGTGAATGAAGAGTGATGAAGAGGAGGAAGGGCTCTGACTAATCTCTGGAGAAGATAATGATCTTACATGTTGAACACAGTGATGACCTACTCACAGAGAGCAGCTCCAACACGCCCCTAACCAAGATACACAACCTTTATACCTTCATATCACTGAGAGCTTCACCTCTCACACGTTTACTCCCCGTAACACAACGGTAGGACACGACGTGTCCCCGTACACGATATGTCCTCATACACAATGTGTCCTCATACACGACGTGTCCTCGCACACATCCTCATACACGACGTGTCCTCGCACACGACGTGTCCTCGCCCAGCGGTTCCCTGATTCGTTCATAATCACAGCATCATGCACTGGGCTCCTCTCTAACCCGGGCAGGCTGTGGGGGACGTCCCATCATGCACTGGGCTCCTCTCTAACCCGGGCAGGCTGTGGGGGACGTCCCATCATGCACTGGGCTCCTCTCTTTCCCGGGATGCTGGAGGATCCTACCTGCACACACCTGTCCTCAGGTGGACTAGAATGAATGTTTGTACAGAGTATTTTATAACGATCTTAAGCCGGTTGCTGCATTCAGAAAGCCCCCCCGCTGGGTCTCCTCACATTATCCAGGTAGAAAATAGCCCTGAACCCTGCTGTGACGCGGTGTGTGAGGCGGCTGGAGATACACACACACACACACACACAACATGGACGTTTGGTGTGAACTTTGGAGTCGTGTCAGCAAAGTTTGGCCTGAAGACGGTTTGAAGAGTGGATGAAATTCACATTTAGACACATGAACTAATGAGGCAGAGTTACTGTGGTGATCATAAATAAAGATCTTATTCTTAGTTTTACTGAGAATTCAGATCACAGTACGCGGGATGCAGAGTCCACGCTGTGCGTCACACTTATTTATGCAGAGACGACAACAACAACAACAACAACAAGGTTTTTTAGGTTTGATCAAACCAAAATCCAAGTCGGTAAAATCCCTTCAGTTCGTTCACATCAAAACTTTTTTAGCAAACAGATACAAAACCATTCACTTATATTAAGACATAATCACTAAATTATGCACCATGGTTTAATCACCGTGACCTAAATACCCCCAAAGACCCCTGTGAGTGCTTCCACAGCAATAAGCCTTTCAGCCTCTGTGCTTACAAACACAATAACAGGTAACAGCGTAGCTTTTACCCACATTTACAGCAAAGCATTGAATATCAACAACACCTCTTACAGTTTGTACACCTACAGTCTCCATCCAGTGGACACATCCACCAACTCTGCCATCTTTACACTTATTTGTATAGTTTACCTCTTTAAATAACCTTATTCATTCAAAAATACAGATAAGGCAGAGTCAAATTAGGACAGGACTTAAATAGGAGCAAGAGACACACGACGTTAGCTTGTCTGCAGACTGTACCGTCACGTGACTTCCAGCTAACTACGTTTAGCAAGCAAAGTTAGCTAACGCTAACCGGTGCGAATGAAACACTATGGCGGAAGCGATAATAAAATTAACCCATTCCCCGAGATTTTGGGCTAGCCGATTTAGCTAATACAATTAACTGAATATTATCATCGTGTAGACAGCTAGCAGCTAACGCTAAGAGCGTTTACTTTCTGTTTTAAAATGAAAAAAGTACACACTCCACGACAGAAAAAGTGACAGTTTACGGTCACCTCGTTTCTTCGTCACGTTACGGGTAGTATCTACTTTGTACCGGTTCATTTTATTATCCAAACTTTAGAAAAGGGACTCACACAACTGTGATATTTTAACGAGAAAACTAAAGTGACCTGAACGGAGGATTGATTTCTCTAAAGTTGGATTAAAAGCAGTTTGATGTGTTGCATGCGTTCCGCCTTACAGAAGGAAATTATATTTCCAGAAAATGTGAACAAACTAAGTCAGAATGTATTTAGTCGTTTACTAACTCAGGCTATAATTTGCATGCTTCAACAGACCCGCTCATCCAAACAAAACTTGACGTACACACGAAGGCTAGGAAGAGCTAGCTTTAGTTAGCGGCTAACCGGACAGACGGCTAGTAGCTAGCTAGCCGCTAGCTGTCGGAATCGAACAATCACGTTGTGTGTGTATGTGTGTGTGTGTGTTGGAGAAGGGGTCTCTAAAATATAAACCATTTCTTACCTCCTACTCGGTACATATTGGCCGCCATCCTCTTATAATATTATCAAAAATCAGCCCCAGGGTATTCCCTGCGTCGGTTAAAAAAATATGGTGGGGATCAGTTTTATTCCTTCATTTATCTCCAATCCCCCCGCCGCGAAACAAAGCCGGCTCCGGGCACAAGAAGCCGAGCTGTGGCGGGTAAAAAAGTTGAAACTTTCCGTTGGTAACGCTTCCAGGGTTGTCCTCAAAAACACAAGTCCTTCTTTTCGGCCCCACGAACGACCTTTCTCTCCTCTTCCTCACTCATTCACACACAGCTAGCCTGTCTCTTACTCCACTCTTCCTCCCATCCTCCGCTCCAAGCTTCATCCTCCTCTTCTTCACCTCCGCTCAGTTCAACACACACACACACACGCGAGCACACACAACCGCACGCGCTGGTCCTCTTCGGTCGCAGGCAGGCCGTCATCTTCGGCGACGTTCGGCAATCTCCGGCAGTCTCCGGAAATGCTTCACTGTTTATTACAGGAATGTTGAATTTTGAGTTAAAATAAAGATGTTTCCATTCTCATCACTTTTTAATATTATAGTTCCTTTTCAACTTTAGTTTTTACAAACTTTAAAGCAATTAAATGTTTGATAAACACTTTGATTTTTATCTTAAAGTGCTTCACAATGAGACAAAAAGTTTGTTTTTTTGCAGCTTTTTAATAGAGTTTAATGAATTTATGAGGTTCTATTTGGTTTCAACTGACAAAGTCAATATCCATCCATCCATCCATTTTCAACCGCTTTATCCCAGAGCGGGGTCGCGGGGGGGGGGCTGGAGCCAATCCCAGCTACCTACGGGTGAGATTTGATCAATTTTAATATACAGAATTAAAAAAAAAATCAACTGAACGTTAATAAATGATTTAACATAATCCTGTTTATTAAAGTTATTTTCACTATTCTGTTAACATTTGAATGAGGTTTAACTTTGGAAAAAATAAAAAACTTTTGCTTAATTTAAATACGATTTGTTAAATTTATGAGACGACGCAGAAAGTTTAACTGTAATAATAATTTCAGGAACACCAACAGTGTCTCGCCCGTCTCCTGGTGGGACGGGACACGCCTGGCTGTTCCTTCAGTACCTCAGATGTTCCTGGGACCGGATAGACATGTCCAGCATGGGGGACACGTCCCCTGTGCTCTGATGACGACCATCATGTTGTCTTCTCCTGGTTTTTATTTCCGCTTCACACAGGGTCCTGCTCATCACAAGCAGCCTGCGCGTTGGTTTATTCTGCTCATAAATGGGTCAAAACCAGTAAGAATCCATACTGGAAACCTTTGACCCTTGCTGGTTTGGGACAACATGGGACACTAGCGCCCCCTAGTGACACTGCACAGACACCACACCTTCCACTTTCCACCTATTTATTGGAAGCTTGATACAAAAACAACATATTTTTTAAATATATACAAACTTCAAGTTTACAGAGAAATTGTGAGAAGCTTGATTTAGTCAGAGATGCAGAGTTTAGTTTCACAGTCTTACGGAAAGGAAGAAATTTAACGTTTGACCCTGTAAAAGATACGAGAAGGCACAGCGGCGTGTCCCGTAATGTCGTAATCAGATACTCCACACTTCCTGTGTTGGTCCTCAGACTGTTACGTCTCACGGGGGGGGTAACGTGAACATCCCCTCCTGCAGAAGCAGAAGGAACCCCCTGACCGACCCTGCAGCAAACCGGTCTTCCTCCCCTCCCTGGACATTCGCTTCTATCTGGAAGCCGGTTCCGGAGAGCTGGCGGCGGTGGACGAGGCGTCTCTTGCGTCTCCGCCTCTGAGCACCTTCCACTGGAGGATGCAGGTGTCCTTTCCGCCCATGGAGAGGAGGTGAGAGTCGTTGTGGGTGAAGCAGACATTGGTGACGTGGCTGCCGTGGCCTTCGTACCTGTGGCTGGGTGCCTGATGGACGACAGGAAGAGCTAAAGCAGCCCGCTTGCAGGAGCATCTCGTCAAAACCAGAAAGACATGTATGAGCTGTACCTTGGGTTTGGGACAGGGATACTGGAAGAGGTGGACCTTACAGAAGTCATCGGCCACAGCTACCATCGTCTCATTGTGGGAGCGACACAGCGCGTTGATGTCCGTTCCATCCGAACCCTCCAGCCACACTCCTAAACACAGACATCAGCTTAACTTCACACAACAACAGCACAGACGTCCGTCCCGGTGGTCCTCACCCATGACGTGGAAACCCAGGACACATGTGTAGGAAGCCCATTCTCTGTCTTTGCTCTCAAATCTGTTCCTCAGCAGCTTGCATCCTGCAGCAATGTCCCCTAGAAGGAAAAAGATCATCTGGTTGTGAATGTGAATAACCAGTCAAGGTGAAAACAACCTTTAATCCCACTCAGCATGCAGACATGATGGTTTCAGCTTCAGTAATCAGATTATGAAGCTGCAGCAGCATAAAGAAATAACTCGCTTATTCTGCATCCTGATTGGACGATACCATCAATTTGACTGGTGGATGGTGATGAAGTGTCTTCATCATTATGTCTAGGTGACGACTCTTAAGGTAGTAGTGATGGTGAGGAACATGTAATCATTAATGATGTTATCATGGATCATCATGGATGATGGTGGAACTGTGATGCTTTATGTCAAAATGAAGCAACATCTGTGAGGATCGTTTCTACCTTGTTCAATATGTCACATCATGCAGCTGTGGAGGGAAAAGGGTCCAAACCCAGTACTGGGAAGTGGACAGGAAGTGGACAGGAAGTGGATGTAGTGCTGTTTTGTAATGTATCAGTCTTCAGATGGAGGATGATAACTAACAACCTGACTCGCTCTGATTTGAACTTACAGTAAAGGATCTCGTAGTCACCCGAGTTAGACATGATGTACTTCCCATCTTTGGACCAGTCGAGGTGAGTTATGAAGCTAGAGTGTCCCTGATGGAGCAGATGAGCAGATGTTAACATTTCCTTTCAGACAGACACAGTAAAAGAAGGAAAGCGCTACTAACATTACACTTCCCGAAGCGGGTGTAGCGGCGGCCGCTCTCCGTCACACTGTAGATGTAGATAAAGTTG
This sequence comes from Pseudomugil gertrudae, assembly GCA_037177535.1. Taxonomy (NCBI): domain Eukaryota; kingdom Metazoa; phylum Chordata; class Actinopteri; order Atheriniformes; family Pseudomugilidae; genus Pseudomugil; species Pseudomugil gertrudae. The sequence goes on along the minus strand of JBAMHV010000005.1, from coordinate 14,039,419 downwards.
TCGTGAGATCCAACAGCCAGAAAGCTCCCGTCTGGGAACAGAAGAGGCCGTTCACACAGTTAGAGGGGATTTCCTGCTCCTTCATTTTTCTGACTCATGTGGTCACAATGGCACAGAAATGCCCACAAAGCGTCACAACCAGAGCAGTTTCAGACCAGCATCAGGACCAAACAGGATGGATTAATGACTGACCTGGTGAATATCTCATGACAGACAGCTGCTCGTTCCCATCAACGGTTTCAGAGATCACCTCTTTGGTCAGCAGGTCCAGAACCACCCATCTGTTACAGGGTGATGAGAAGTCAGACAAGGCAAATCAACACACTGGAAATGTCCGATTAATACATTTAATCAGAAAAATACAGGAACCATCGTGGCTCGCTTTAACAGAGCACAAATATTTCCTTAAATCAACTTCAGTCCAAATCAAAACAGCACACATATGTACTCATCACAGTTATTTCCACCCTTTAAACACACACGTGTTAACGGGGAAAGCTCCTTATTGAACAGATGACCGGAGATCAGGCACGATTTCTTTATGTCCGGTCCACATTACACCGCATGCACCTGGCATTATGTCCACGTTAACAGATTAATTACAACTGGAGACAACGAGCTTTGCTCTAATCAGGAATCTGTAAGATGATCCTTTACTGTGGAGAAGTTCTGTGTCAAACTGAAATTTAAAGAGTTAAAATAAGAAAAGTCACACATGTGGTTGTTTGGTACGGAAGCGTTTTTACAACAATGTAAAATATTGTAACAGTTTCTCGTTATAACGAGAAAGTCTCTCATTAAAATGAGATTAATTTCACAGTATCTTCTCATCTAAAAGATTAAAGTTATCTGGTTATAACGTGACGGGACGTTTGATTCCTGTCTGGAGGGAACTGAACGAGAAGATGGAGATGGATCTGGAGCCGCTTATGCCTTTATGAGAAGACAGAATCTGTCTGAGGAAAGCATCGTTGCACTGATGAATGACAGAGTGACTTTAAATCCATCACGTTATAACTTATAACTTTAATCGTTTAGATGAGAAGATACTGTGAAATTAATCTCATTTTAACGAGAAATATTTTTCGTTTTAACGAGAAACTGTTACAATATTTTTACAGTGCTGTGGCGGATAAACGCTTCCATAGTTTTGATTCAGACGGACATGTTTGATATCTGTTACTGCAGGTTTTATCCATTAGGAACCTGAAAAGCAAGTTCTCGCAGAGAAACGGACTCGTCCATGCGGGGAAAACGCAGAATGGGGACCAGAAACGGAGAGACAATCTCCCTGCAGCAGCCAATCAGGCGATGGAGGATTCACCATTTGGTCCTGACCCTTCAGGGCAGGAGGACGGGTCCTGACCCTTCAGGGTAGGAGGACGGGTCCTGACCCTTCAGGGCAGGAGGACGGGTCCTGACCCTTCAGGGTAGGAGGACGGGTCCTGACCCTTCAGGTGTTCCTCCAGGTGGGAAACTGGGTTTGGGAAATGTAATGAACTGAAGAATCCAGGAACTAAATGGTAAGCGATACTTTGCTTAGCCTTACCTTCCTGTGCTCAGACCCACTGAAACTACGGATCCGTTGGGGCAGAAGCCAGCACACAACCCGTACTCCTGCAGAGACAGTACATTTATTCAGACATCAATAGCTCCCAAAAACAAACACCACGTGCAGGTGTAGGTGTGCAGGTGTACAGGTCTAGGTGTGCAGGTGTAGGTGTGCAGGTGTAGGTATAGGTGTACAGGTGCAGATGTGTAGGCGTAGGTGTGCCGTGTAGGTGTGTAGATGCAGGATTGCAGCTGCAGGTGTGTAGATGTAGATGCAGGTGTAGGTGTGCAGGTGTAGGTGTGTAGGTGTGCAGATGTGCAGCTGTAGGTGTGCAGGTGCAGGTGTAGGTGTGCAGGTGTAGGTGTGCAGGTGTGCAGCTGTAGGTGTGCAGGTGCAGGTGTAGGTGTGCAGGTGTAGGTGTGCAGATGCAGGTGTAGGTGTGCAGGTGTGCAGGTGTAGGTGCAGGAGTAGGTGTGCAGGTGTGCAGCTGTAGGTGTGCAGGTGTAGGTGTGGGTGTGCAGGTTTAGGTGTGAGGGTGCAGGTGTAGGTGTGCAGGTGTGCAGCTGCAGGTGTGCAGATGTAGGTGTAGGTGTGTAGGTAGGCAGGTGTAGGTGTGCAGGTGTAGGTGCAGGTGTAGGTGTGCAGATGTAGGTGTAGGTGTGCAGGTGTGTAGGTGTGCAGGTGCAGGTGTAGGTGTAGGTGTAGGTGTGCAGGTGTGTAGGTAGGCAGGTGTAGGTGTGTAGGTGTGCAGCTGCAGGTGTGCAGATGTAGGTGTAGGTGTGTAGGTAGGCAGGTGTAGGTGTGCAGGTGTGTAGGTAGGCAGGTGTAGGTGTGCAGGTGTAGGTGCAGGTGTAGGTGTGCAGATGTAGGTGTAGGTGTGCAGGTGTGTAGGTGTGCAGGTGCAGGTGTAGGTGTGCAGATGTAGGTGTAGGTGTGCAGGTGTGTAGGTAGGCAGGTGTAGGTGTGTAGGTGTGCAGGTGTAGGTGCAGGTGTAGGTGTGCAGATGTAGGTGTAGGTGTAGGTGTGCAGGTGTGTAGGTAGGCAGGTGTAGGTGTTCAGGTGTAGGTGAAGGTGTAGGTGTGCAGGTGCAGGAAACTTTGATCATCTGAATTAATTCTGGATCAGAAACAAATGAACAGAAAAAAGAACAAAAAAAAGCTTGAAAAGAAACCTGAAAGAGACAAACGTTTACAGGTAATACAAGTTGTTCAGGAAAATACTTAATCAGATTAATTTTGGTTATTGATAAGGGTCTCAAGACGAGATGTAAAAGTAGTACCTGCCACAGGATCATCCCGTCAGAGCAGGAACGTGTTGCTCCAACACATTACTCTTTTTTGTGACTCATTTTATATTTATTTTATTTTATTTGGTCTCAATTGTGTAGTAATGTTTTATATTTATTTATAATTTAACAAACATTTCTTTATTTTCTGATTTTTTAAAAATATACTTTCAAAGAAAATCAGGCAGTTAAGGGTTAAACTTATTTATATGAATAATTTTATATATGGTAGCCAATCATATTCGACTGTTTTTTGTTGCAATAAAACAAACAAATAACAAAAACAAATAAATAAATAAGGCAAGAAGAGAGGAAAAAGTGTATCAGACAGCAGTTTATTAGTGAATTTCCTCCGATTGATTAAAAATCTCACTAATAATAAAGTGACAGACACGTTTCCGGAAATCTAGTATCAGATAAAGGTTTATAAATAAATCCAGATTTATGTTTTAAATAAAATAAAATGTTTTAGAAAACTATTTCTTCCAGGAAAGCTTCCTACCTCCAGACTGATGCACCAGTCCAGCTTGTGTTCCTCCGTGTTCCACAAAAACACCTGACGGTCATTTCCACAGGTGAGGAAGATGTTCTGCGAGGGATGAGTGGACAGACCCCACATCTCATCGACGTGACCCTGAGACACAGAAACATCTTAACACATGCAGGAAACGCTGCTGTATTTCCATAATGGCGATGCATTCAGGATTAAAAACAGTGTAGAAAAACAAAGAAAAAGCCTGTAAACACACAAACGTTCAAACACAAGTAACATAGTTCAGGAAGAGATTAAATGTTATTAGCAAGGCTGCCGTTACACGTAGAAAAGCAGCACCCAGCAAAGGCTGTTGGTCTAACTCATTATGGTTGGTTACATTTTCTGCCCGGGTACGAGGACGGGTACAATGACTACGATGACGGGTACGATGACTGTACAATGACGGGTACGAGAACTGGTACGATCACTGTACAAGGACGGGTACGATGACGGCTACGATGACTGTACAATGACAGGTACGATGATGGGTACGATGACGGCTATGATGACGGCTACGATGACGGGTACAATGACTGTATAAGGATGGGTACAAGGAAGGGTATGATGACAGGTACGATGACTGTATGAGGATGGGTAAGAGGACGGGTACGATGACTACGATGATGAGTACGATGACGATACAAGGATGGGTACGATGATGGGTACGATGACGGGTACAATGACGGGTACAATGACGGATACAATGACTGTATGAGGACGGGTACAATGACTACGATGACTGTACAATGACGGGTACGAGAACTGGTACGATGACGGGTACGAGGACTGGTACGATGACGGGTACGAGGACTGGTACGATGACTGTACAAGAACGGGTACGATGACGCTACGATGACTGTACAATGACAGGTACGATGATGGGTACGATGACGGCTATGATGACGGCTACGATGACGGGTACAATGACTGTATAAGGATGGGTACAAGGAAGGGTATGATGACAGGTACGATGACTGTATGAGGATGGGTAAGAGGACGGGTACGATGACTACGATGATGAGTACGATGACGATACAAGGATGGGTACGATGACGGGTACAATGACGGGTACAATGACGGATACAATGACTGTATGAGGACGGGTACGATGACTACGATGACGGGTACAATGACAGGTACGATGATGGGTACGATGACGGCTACGATGACGGGTACAATGACTGTATGAGGACGGGTACGTGGACGGGTACGATGACGGGTTCAAGGACAGGTACGATGATGGGTACGATGACTACGATGACAGGTACAAGGACGGGTACGAGGACTACGATAATGGGTACGATGACGAATACGATGACGAATACGATGACGGGTACGATAACGAATACGATGACGGGTACGATGACGGGTACAAGGATGGGTACGAGGGTTTGGCTGCTGGTATTTGATCAAATCTCCCTGATCTGTATTTCACGGACATAAAACAAACACGCTAAATAAATACGAGGAGCAAAGGGGTGTTTTTATTATTAGTATAGCAACTATGCTATTACTGTTATCCATAAAAATACCATTTTATTCTTAAATTAATTAGTTTGGATGGAGATTTTATCAGTTGATATAGGTATCTATGGTCCCTGTGATGGACTGGGGACCTGTCCAGCATGTACCCGGCCAACGATTCCTGGGACAAGCTTCAGCGACCTCCGACCCTGAATTGGACTAAGGGGTACAGATAATGGATGGATTTTTCTATGGTGGGGCAGGGGGTCCGAACATATCCGTATCGGTATCAGAAATTAAGAGTTGTACAGAATCGGTTAAAAAAGCAACCAAAAAAACATCCATGTCTTAAACTATTTGCATTTTATATTACAGATCATCTTATCTTCCTTTTGTTACATGTATGTCATAAACATGTAAACAACATAAGTTTGTCTTAATGCACATGGTCACATGGTAACAAAGTGTGCATGTTTATTGGCTTTGTGCTGGACTGTGAACAGACCTGAACAATGGCCACAAAACCGTCTGAGAAGGTCCCTCTAAGGATGGCATTCCTGGTTGTACCAACCAGCAGCTCCTCTTCATCCACGTCTGCGATGGTCCGCACCGTCCCAAACTTTTCTGGAATCTGGACAATCATTCCCGTTAATCCCAGCAGGAAAACTCTTACCCGAGTCCTCCCATCTTTCCAGTCGGTGGTGTGGTTCACCTCACACTCTCTCTCCGGTGCCAGGTCGGCGCTCCAGCGGATGATCTTACGGTCCTTCCCTCCCCCGCTGAGCAAAGCGCCACCCTGCAGGCTGCACAGGGTAAAGACGCTGCCTTCGTGGGCTCGGGTCTGCCTCATGATCTGGTAGGTCTCTGTTGGGGAAAGACGGACGTTTACCCATGTAAAAGGCAGAGGATTCAGTGGACTCGATCCAGTTCCTCAACACTGACCTTTGGCTCCTTTACCAAGGGTTTTCACATCTGCAGCTGACTTTCCCCAGGTCAGGATGTTCCCTTCAGAGTCGCCGGTCAGAACATCTCCAGTCAGGCTGAACACAAAGCACTGGATGAACTTGGGCTTCTTGTATTTCTGAAACACAGCAGTTTGTCCAGGTTTAACTATGGAGGCTGCAAACTTCATGTTGTCATTCAGAAAATGTCGGAGGAATTAAAAGTCTGTCTTACTCCAAAGATGCCTTGCTTCTTGGTGAACTGTCCCGCGCTAAGCGTCCAGAAGTAGACGTGTGATTTCCCACAGGTGATGATGACGCTACTGTCACTGGGGTTAAAGTCCACGGCAAACACCGCCTCGTTGGTGGTCTGTAACGTTACGACAAACACGCTCAGACCTGCTGATCCCGGCCTCCAGAACTTATCTGGGACACCAGCAGGAGACTAAGGCCCCCCAAACAGTTTTCCCAGTATCCCACTCAGTGCATAACTGATGGTTATGTAGGTGGATCAACGTGGTCCCCCGCTACAGAACCGGGGCCCACGTGGGTCCCCTGCTACAGAACAAGGGCCCACGTGGTCCCCCGCTACAGAACCAGGGTCTACGTGGGTCCCCCGCTACAGAACCAGGGTCTATGTGGTTCCCCGCTACATAACCTGGGCCCACGTGGGTCCCCTGCTACAGAACCAGGGTTCACGTGGGTCCCCACTACAGAACCAGGGTCTACGTGGTCCCCCGCTACAGAACCAGGGTCCACGTGGGTCCCCAGCTACAGAACCAGGGTCCACGTGGGTCCTCTGCTACAGAACCAGGGTCCACGTGGTCCCTGGTGGTCTTACACTAGACCATAAAATTCCCAACTTGAGATGTTACACCAATTCAAACAGCAGCTTATACATTCACACACACACACACACACACACACACACACACATGTGCAGCTGGTCAAATCCAGAGTGAAAATATTTACACTGTTGCCATGGCAGCCACACCAAAATTACTGTGAAGGAAGTTGAGCTGATTTGGAATAAAATTACCCCCCTTACTAACTTAAACATCACCCCCTCCTTGGAATAACACACACAGCCTGCAGCCGTGATGGACGTCATGTTTGAGCTTCAGTTGAGAACTGTGTGAAACACGGTGTGTGAAACACGGTGTGTGAAACACAGTGTGTGAAACACGGTGATTCTCTGAGATGGTGTTAAACTATAACATGCACCTCGGGGTCAAAAAGATGACATCCAAAGCTACACAGAAACAATGCAGCTGTCTAAACACTTGGGGGCATCAAAACATAACTTCCATTATAGTCAGAGGAAGTGTGTTTACCTTGATCTCTGCTAGCTTGGTCTCCTTGCTGCAATCCCACACAGACAACATGTGTTCATTAGAGTCATCGATTACAGACAGGAACAAGCCAGAGTCCTGGAAACACCAGAGAGAAACACATTTATTACCTTCCAGTTACTAAAACCTGACCACAGACTGGTTTGTAGCCCTGTATCGTTACGCTAATTTCCACCCCTGACCCTACAGACACATCCACATGCTCAGATACTCACAGCAAAGGAAAAGGCCACTGAACCCACTCCCCTCTGGAAGGTTCCCAGGCCGATTTGTTGCAATGTGACCAATGTGTTCGAGTCCCAGATGTGAACACACGGCTGCAGAGGCTGGAAAGCGAGTTAGATAAATGCATCATTTACATTTGTCTGGACAACAATGCCTGGGTAATAATCTAATTAGTTAACATATTAATCATCATACATCATTCCACTCTAGAATGTGCCGCTATGTAGCTGCAAACTGTGGTAGCTCTGCGTTTACTCCTGTTATTCAAGCAGGAGTGAAGCACATAGAAAAACCATGGAGATTTAAACCGTTTCCTCCAACTGTTGTGATGCTAACGTGAGATCGCTAGCTAGCATAACTGATGAGCTCCAGGTGCTAACCGGGTCTCAGAAAGAATACAGAGAGTGCAGTTTTATGTGCTTCACCGAGA
>JBAMHV010000005.1:14013506-14023716 GCA_037177535.1 Pseudomugil gertrudae | reverse complement strand
TGGACTCGGGAAGGTTCCAGGAATCCCTGCGTGGACTCGGGAAGGTTCCAGGAATCCCTGCGTGGACTCGGGAAGGTCCCAGGAATCCCTGCGTGGACTCGGGAAGGTTCCAGGAATCCCTGCGTGGACTCGGGAAGGTTCCAGGAATCCCCGCGTGGACTCGGGAAGGTTCCAGGAATCCCTGCATGGACTCGGGAAGGTTCCAGGAATCTGTCTGTGAACACAGTTCTTGCTGAAATCCACACATGCAGCTTAAAGCTCCATCATGCAGAGAAGCAGCAGGATGTGATCAGGATGCAGGAAGTGAGGCTAAATGTGGACGGTGTATCCTGCAGAAGGAGCATCCAGTGTGTGATCATCTCTGATGGGGTGGCGGGGTGTTAGTGTCCATGACGTGAGCAGCTTCCACATCTGTGAAGATGCTGAGACGTTCATGGAGGCTTTAGAGCCATATCTGCTCCATCCAGACAACATCTTGCTAGATTTTAGTGGGATCATGCTGAACCACATCCTGCATCCATCACATCAGCATGGTGGAACTGGTGTGCCTGCAGAGGAGCTGGAATCCAGCATCAGACCAAAGTGGGAGAACATTCCTCCCCAGGAACAGACGCTACACGATGCTAAACATCACCCTGGAACTCCTTTTTACAGATGCATCAGTCTCAGTATCGGCTCATATTTTCCACAAAATGTTAAAATGTCTTAGTTTCATCATCTCATGTGTAGTTGGTCTTCTACTGGGAACCAAATGAGAGGATGAGATTCTGCTTTATTTAGGTTTCACACAGCGTTTTATGTATGTAGATTGGAAATTGAGGTTGGATTTCTTCTTGTGTGTCCCAACTGTTGTGCAGGAATGAACTGGGGCTAATCGTCACCAGACTGAAGTCTGATGCCCACCACAGGCATGGCTGGAAAGGACATCCACTCATTCTTCTACAAAAGACTTCTACAAACACTTGTGCGAATCAGCGAGAAGCTTCCTGGGAACCAGTTCATCTCACCATTAAACCTGAACAGGACAGCGTGCGATCACAAATGGGTTTTTCTTCCCAGAAGTTACTTAGACTCCTTCACAAACAGGAAAATATTCCTCAACTCTGCACCAGTTTAAAGGTCAGTTGTTGTTCTAAATGTCTAAACTGGTTCTGGATATGGATGCAAACCACACTGGGATTTCCAGTCTGAAACAGGGTCAAAGAATTCCAAACATGAGTCCGACTGCGAGGCCATTCAGGGTGGGAAAACCAGAACTATGCAGGTACCGCTGGGTTTGGGATCTTCTTTTTCACCAGACTGTATCACCATGGCAACCCATACTGGTTAAATACGGCCACACATGACACTTCATAGATAAACCCAAATGCAGAAGTAGGCTTGTAGTGTCCGCGCGGCGTTACGCATCCTCGTGGCGTTACGCATTCGCGTGGCGTTACGCATCCTCGTGGCGTTACGCATTCGCGTGGCGTTACGCATTCGCGTGGCGTTACGCATCCTCGTGGCATTACGCATCCGTGTGGCGTTATGCATCTGTGATCATGTTTTTACAAATTTGCCGTGTTGATGCCTCATCAGACCTGATGGCTTCGCGCAGTAAGAGTTTCATATCTGATCCAGAAGCACGACCTAAGCTGGAGGTCGGAGCTAATGTACGTCCTCACAGGGGCAGATCTACGGGGGGTCCGGGGGGGCCAGTGTCACTCTGACAGCATCCTGGTTGGAGGTGATCCCTTCCTGCCTTCATCACCAGTTTACCATAACAGAAGGTGTATTGATCTTACCTGCAGAGGCGATCAGCTCCTTCGCTCGGCTGTGGAGACAGAAACAGGACAGCAGGTGAGACATCCGTCCAGAACAACATGATGTGCATCTGTGAGGATGCAGGGTGATCGCTCCAGCCTGGGAAAAGTGAGGAGTGTGATGGTGAACTGGACTCACCTCTCCAGGCTGGGGGAGCGGGTGAGGAGGTTGGCTGAAGACGCCGCCTTCTTGTCCAGACGTTTCTTCTGCCTGTCCGGGTTCCCCAGCTTCTCGCTGTTCCTACGAACCCTGGAGCACCACAAGAGAGCCAGTTTTCACCCCAAACCAGTAGCACCACCACATACATCCCTCCACATACACATACACCCCCCCTCTCCCCGTGTTAACATGCAGACACAAGAGGACGGTGGGTTGGCAGAAAGATGATTAACCATGATTAACCAGGATGGCCAGAAGCACATCCAGGACAGGAAAGAGAGAGAGAGAGGTGGTCTTTAACCCATTTTCCTTTTGTTTGTACAGTTTTATTTGCTTTTTAACTCCAGTTATTGTTGTGCTTTTTTTTTTTGTTCTGCTGTATTCTATCTATTACTATTGTTACGGCCCTACACTATATATAATCTATTCCTTAATTTTTATCTTTATTTTCTATTAAAGTTGATAAAATCTTGTTTGTGAAGTTTTTTCTTTTTATTTTATTCATCTATTTTTATATTTTGAAATTTTTTAATGTAGGATTGCACTTTTTAAAAATTCTTGTTTTTTTTTTTTTTCTTATTTTTTGTGCGTTTACTTTTGTTACTGAAAACATGCTAAAAGGCCCGTCTGTAGCAGGTGATATGTAAATAGCTCTAAAGTTTTAATTATATTAAATAAATAAATGGGACAAAAATCAATCCAAGTTGTTTTGCTTTCCTGCAGAGCATCAGGTCTGAGGAACAAAGTGCTTCCTGGAGGAATATTCCACCTGTACTGATGTTTTTAATATGAACACCTCCTGTAGGAAAATACAAAAAGGTATTTATTTTATTTACGCTGTGTGTCATCACCACCAGTATCACAACCTGACTCCTGCAGTACGGAAACGGACATGGTGGTTACAGGTTGCCTCGCTTCATTCTGTGGAAGACATTTTCAAGCAGAGCTTTAATAAAATAAGGAACAAACCTCAGAGGGTTCATTTACCTATCCCAACAGCCTCTCATTGGTTGTGTGTGTGTGTGTGTGTGTGTGTGTGTGTTCTTGGCTATTTGCTCACACAGATCACCACCTGATTTGTCCAGCAGGTGCGTTTTTCTTTCCATCATCTGACTCTAAATGTCTTTGTGGGTGTTTTTCAGCTACTTTAACCAGCAAAAGTAATGAAAAGTTATTCCTGTTGCTTCAGTAAGGCCATTGTCGTCTTCCTGAAGGAACCAGACGTATAAATCTGCTCTGATGCTTTTTATTTTATCTCTTCTCAGACGTCTCCTTTAGCTACAGGCTGGCTGGAAGTTAAACCTCCTTTACAGAGGATTTAATGCTGTGATGTACAGAAACGGGGAAAGATTTGCACTGAACCAGACACTTCCGACCAAAACAAAGAAACAAAGCAGGAAAGGAAGTCTGAGGTCGCACCACAGGAAATGATGTCACATCTGAGGAAGGGCAAACTGAAAGATGAGCGATCAGAGCCAAAGAAAAGCTCCCACATGGATGAAAGAGGGACTTGTATCTGTGCAGAGCACAGAGGAAGACCTGACAGGAACAGCCACACGGCTCCTAGGACAGGGAGGTGGGCCTCAGAGGCCATGTTTGATCCTTTTAATCCTAGAAGAGGACGACTGACGGAAAATTCCTGCTTCCTGTTGGTGGAGTCCACAAAAAGGGACCAGGAAACCCACCAGTCCTCCAGAAGCTGAATCTTTATCCCTCAGTATGCCGACACTACGTGTTAAAGAACATCTTCTCTGCTTCATTCCAACCATGAAGAACCATTATGTCTGCTCACATGGGTCCTCTGGGGGCTCCCGATTGGTCAGTACCATCAGTTTAGGAAAGTGCCTTTTATAAAGTGTTTCAGCTTTGGAGTGACAGCTGAGGACTGGGAGGCATTGATAAACGTCACTAAGCTGGGGAAGAAGTCTCAGCTAGCCTGGCCAGGCATCCACTCGGCATGCTGCAGCATGAAACGGACCTGCAGGACGCCCGGCTCTCCACGGAAACACCGAGGTGGAAAAAACCGCCGCAGGAAACGATCGCACGTTCAGGTTGGACTGAAAACATCATGAGTTGTTCAGAACTGTGATTCATTTCAGTTTGGAAGGACTTTGTTGCAACACACACACACACACACAGACACACACACACACACACACACACACACACACACAGGGGAACAAAAGGAACAATGTGCCATCCAACAAGTGGGAAGTGAAACTCAGCTGTCCCACTTTTTAAATCAATTCATTCTTCACAGAGCGGAAAAAGTATTCCCAAAACATTCCCGGTGCGGCGTCAGTCCAACAGATACCTGGACGGCGACGCCCTCTGTGACAGCATCGTAAAGTCTTCTCCAGGTCACGATGATGGCAGGAAAATCTGTAAAAAGGTGCCGTCTTTGGTCCGGATTGTTCCGAGCCGGTGTTTCAGCTTCCTTTGATAAGCATTTTAATACCCAAACTAACAAAAGTCATTGTGTGAAGCTCGGGGGTATCAAATCTCCTGGATTACCAGGTTGGAGCTCGGATTATCCGGATTTATGCAGATGACACCAATAGTTTACTAAAGCAAATGCTGGGTGGTTTCAGAAGAAGGCTCGGTAAGGAAACCGACAGCAAGGTCACGGCCACGTGCATTTAGGATTCACACTAACCCTAACCCATCTAACCCTAACTCATCTAACCCTAACCCATCTAACCCTAACTCATCTAACCCTAACCCATCTAACCCTAACTCATCTAACCCTAACCCATCTAACCCTAACCCTTGTGTTTTGGTAAAACTGTACATTTTAATTTCTGTAATTTGAAACAAGTTGGAACATCACTGCCAGTAAATGCTACTAAAATGTTTTATTGTACGATTTCGTAACAGATTAAATGCTGCATTACTAACTGGTCCCTGACAAACACGAGTAGGTCAAAACCAGTTCACTGTATACAAAGTAGCTTTTAAAATATTAGATGGAAAAGCTTTTCTTTTCATCATTGCGTAATCCGTGCTAGTGAATGGTATCAGATCCAGTATGGGTGGTAAAGTAACCACATCCTGTCCAGGAGGAGACGGTAGTCAGCGAGCTGAAACCTGGATCCAGCTGATGATCCAGCACATTCAGAACCAGATACGTCCTGATGCTTTCTCCTGAGCATCATCATCATCTCTTAGGTCAGGGGTGGCCAAACCTGGTCCTCGAGAGTCGCAATCCTGCAGGTGTTAGGAGTTTCCCTGCCACAACACAGCTGACACACCTCAGACTTAATGAGTAAACTTGACATCAAACTCTGCTAATAACCCGTTGATCTGAGTCAGATGTGATGCAGCAAGGTAACTCAAGACTTTCAGGACTGTGGCTCTCGAGGAAAAGCCACCCCTGTCTTATGTGTTGGACTGAGTGGATCTTTAAACGGTTTTAAACTTCTTCAGTCATCCTGGAACGATGGATGGAAACCATTCCCTGGGTTAGGTTGGGGCTAATTCTGGCTCATTTACACTTTTTATCATAATGTATTTATGTACATGTATGTATGTATGTATGGCAGCATGGTGGCGCAGTGGTTAGCGTTGTGGCCTCACAGCAAGAAGGTTGATGGTTCGAGCCCAGTCCAGTGACCTGTGTGGAGTTTGCATGTTCTCCCCATGTATGCGTGGGTTCTCTCCGGGTTCTCCGGCCTCCTCCCACCCACAAGACATGCATGTTAGGTTATAATAGCTATAGTTAAAATTGTATTAAAAATAACATTTAAGTCACTTTGGATAAAAGCGTCTGCTACATGACTGTATAGTATAGTATGTAAAAAAAAATGTAGTATGTAAAAATATTTTAGTTTAAGTATATTTTGTGGAACCAGACCAAATGTATCTTAGCAAACTGGAACGTGAGCTCATGAGTGTGACTTTAAACTCACTTATTTCGCTCATTTCCAAAAGGTTTTCAACACATTTAGGAAAGCAGGAGCTTTAAAAACAATCTGGAGTTGGATCTTTGTGTGGCGATGCACATCCAGATGTTTCATCCTGTCCAGCATCAACAGCAGGACGACGACCTGGCTGCCATGTTGTGCCGAACGGAGCGCGTACGTTTAGCCAGAAGGATCTTTATGTACACAGACCGATACAGATTTAAAGACAGGGTTAAAAAGAGTTGTGTTTGAGCGAGCACAGAGTAGCTCAGCTTTCCACCACAGAGCTCCACACGTGTTACCCATCCCAGATGAAAAACCACAACAAAGATAAATCATGCATGTGTAGAGGAAAGCAGCAGGACCGGCACCCTCCGGTGAAAGACGGATTTCACCAGAGGGAAGCGGTGCTTCAGGCAGGAGATTGGTTTTTCTGCAAAACCCAGCTGAAAGGCTGATCCTGATAGTGGAGAGTCTTCTGATGGACATCCTCTCTGGTGACACACAGTAACCCTAGCCCTCTACATGCGTGTGCTCATATTTTCCACCCAGTCTCGTCCCTGTGTGCTGTCAGGCTAAGTGTGGACATGTCCCTCAGTGTGAATGAGCGTCCCCATTGTGTTATTTAGTTTCCCAGCCCCCAACTCAAACACACGGCCCCTGGTTTCCTGCTCTAACGTGGCATAATTTCACCCTGCTAGCTCAGCTGGGGTTTGCAGAGTTGGTTACAGGTTGATTTACCCTTTAAAGCCATGCAATCAGTCACTGGAAAGAGGATTTGGGTTAAAAGCAGCGGGAAGATGACGCACAGTATCTTCTCTCCTTCCTGGATGGGAGACAGGGGCCCCGAGCGGGAGCCGGCAGGGGCCCCGGTGGAGCTGGGCTCGTCTGGGGAGCAGCTTCCGTCCTGGGAGTCTTCCCTCTGGAGACCGGCGATCGTGGTTGGCTGGATCGGCTCCTCCACCGAAGTCGTCCAAGTCAGTTCCTTTTCTTGCTCCGTTCCTCCTCCTGCGTCTTCCTCCTGGTCGTCATCATCCTCCGCCGTACCTTGGAGGCAGCCGAGCTTGGCCTCACGCTGCCCAGGAGCCAGGGCGTCTTCGAGGTGCAAGCTTTGGGCTTGTCTGGACAGAGTGATCTTGTCCTGGCCACCGTGTTGGATGAAAGGAGCGGGCTCCGTCTGCGTTGACCTGTCATGCGTTGCTGCTCGGGTTTGGAGGTTTTCTACGTGTCCGTTCGCACTGCTGCGGACACGTCAACAGAGACAAGTCATACAAGAAGATTACACTGGTAGCTGCTGGAGGAAACATGGCCGACCCTGGTATCGGTTTCCACAGTACCCTCTCCTATAGTACAACACGGTCACAGAAACCAGACTAATCCTGCACTGGTTTCACTCCCAGTCTGAGAGATGAAGATGAAACATCGGCCACATTGGGTTAATCCATCCCAACATCCGGCCAGCTGGCGGAGAAGGACCTACCCGCTCCGCTGATGTAAAGCCCACATCTTTACATCACCACTTAATATGTGACATGATTTTACTTTGTAATGTTAAGTACAATGTAAGTAATATGACAGTTTTTATGTGAGATAGTACCAATACGATAACAGAAGTACACTGGAAATACTTCTGGGATATATATACAATACTATATAATAAGCAATAATATAAATATATTTATGGTAAAAGTACATTTAAAACCTCTAATAGAAATAAGTTACTCTTTAAGTTTAGTAAAATAATGATTTATGTGAAATTAAATTATTTTGTTTCTTTAAAATATAAATAGTATTTTCACAATTAAAGTTAATATTTTACATTAAAACATGTTAATTAACAGTTTCTGCAATTTTAATGGTTTTTCTCTTTATTCAAAAATACAAAAAAAAACTGTGAAACTAAACAGAAAACCTGAAATATTACAGTTTTAAACCGAGTGAATTTAACTTTGTGGAAAGCAGTTTAAGCACAATCGACGTGTGAATGTCAGAGCAAGCGAGATGTTCGGGTCAGTAAGTGTTTGTTTCTGGTTTCTGACACTGAAAAGTATGCACCCAGGCTTTGTGTTTCCATTAGTGCTGGTCATTTCTATCACTACAGGAATATTCCTGTATGTCTGCAGTACGCATCTACAATCCAAACTTTACATGATTTCAGCTTTTCCCAACAAAAAGCCTTCATAGCTGTGAGTCTGATCCAAGGGGCCCTGAAGTGCACACCACAACTACAGATAAAAAAACATGAGAAATTTATCCTTTTTTAATTAAAAAGCAAGAAAGGCTGAAACACGACAAACCTAAAAACATGAAAGTTTGGGTGAAAAAACTCATTAAAAGACGACAGTTTTGCCCAAACAGCGATTTCTCGTGCAGCCTCGGTACCATCCCTCCCTCGTTCAGTCGGTCAATAAAAGGTGTGAATTTTAATTTATTGATGTATTTTTTCATTAATGTTTAACA
This sequence comes from Pseudomugil gertrudae, assembly GCA_037177535.1. Classification (NCBI taxonomy): domain Eukaryota; kingdom Metazoa; phylum Chordata; class Actinopteri; order Atheriniformes; family Pseudomugilidae; genus Pseudomugil; species Pseudomugil gertrudae. Next base: position 14,015,392 of record JBAMHV010000005.1, on the reverse strand, counting down.
CGTCATGCGTTTTGTGGTTGCGGGTTTCCGGGCCACCGTACTGATCCGTGCAGCCATGAACAGCAGTATTACAGATGCATTTGGACTCCGGTACCGGTGGCTACGTACAGGTTAAAACAGGCATCCTAAATGCTACGGAAACCGGCTCGTTACTATAGAAACCAATCTGAACCAGGTAAAGAGTTTGGTTGGATTTGAATCACCTGGTAGCGGAGGCGGGGGGCCGAATCCCATCCGACAGTTTTGCGCCGCCAGAGCATCCGTCGGAGCAGCACACCTGGTTTAGCACCCTTGCTGCACCCGGGTTCACTGAGGAGGTCAAAGGGGATTAGACACCAAAATGGCCGAAGCAGAACTCTCCTGAGCTTCCATGACCCACCAGCTATGAGCTGCTGCTTCAGTAACGGGATGAGCTGGTCGTGAATGCGGATCCGTCTCAGGGCGTCGGCCAGTGAGGATTTCAGCAGAGTGATCTCCTCCTCCTGAGCCTGCAGACGGACCTCCATCATGGAGCTCCGGTCCTGGAAGTCTGCACTCCCGTCTGCTGATACATCGTCTGCAAACAGACCGGAAAGTCGGGACACATGAGGCTGAGAAGACTTCCTACATTCGTCCTCCTGTCCTCCATCTCGTCCATCTGTGTCCCCTTCCCACATCTCAATTCTCTCATCTGTCTACTCACTCACCTACAATAAGATATAATCTATATAGTAAAAACATTTTTAATGTTAATTATTCATACAAACCTTTATTTATGTGATAACTGTACACACACACATAAATACTAGATAAATAAACTTAACTTGTACCTTTCTGTACTAACACAAAGGGAGAAAGTGGTGCTTTAACCTTTGTAGGTCATTCTGCCGTTTTGAGTCCGACCACAGGACGTTCCTACGCTCGCTGATCAACACATTTCTTTCTACAGAGACGTCTTTAAAGATAAAGACCTAAATACTGTTATCATTTGTAGCAGCTTTCCTCTCAGTGAGTAAAATGAAACAAAATCTGATGATAAAGACGAAACAAACAGCTGCCAGTTCCAGATTTCCACTGGAATTCTTCCACGAGATAAGAGTTTCTGTCTAACCCTGAACGAGACAGAGGACAGAAGCATGGTTTCCTATCAGATGGAGAAAAGGCATCTCTAAACCAGCTGTTGGCATTACCATCAACCCGGCCCGTGTCTGTGTGACGCTCTGGGCTGCAGATCCACCTTGCTGGTGTAGAATGATCAGGAAGCCTTAAACGCTCCTCCTCCACGTGCTTTTAAAACAACACTGATGATAAAATATTTCTTCCAGTTAACAGAAGAACAGGAGCCGTTAGAGGTGAGTCACAGTGAATCACATCCCAGCATGTCGGGACTTGTAGTCGGCTTCATGCTTACATCACACTGCTGGCAGGACCCGGTTTTATGATCAGATTCACAAAAGTGTTGTAGTTTAGCTGTAAGCATCATGTTGTAATGTGTAATTATGTTTCCATCAGTCTCACCTCGCAGCATGTCTCCTTCAGGAGAAGTTTGCTTCGAGTTTCCTTCTATACTCAAAAAACACAAGTTTTATAAAAACAAATAAATAAAATCACAAAAACTTCCTGAAATTCTCCCACAGAAAAAACTTTTCAGCTCAATAACTTAGCGTGTTTTCCTGCAGACTTCAAACAAGTCAGAAAAGATGAGTCTCTCCCGCCGCCTTCTGGCTCAGCTCCCTATTCACCACAACAGACCGGATCCGCCTGGCGATCTCCTGCTCCATTCTCCACCCACTCGTGAACAAGACCCTGAGATACTTAAACTCCTTTAAGGTCCATAAAGGTTATGAACAGAATCGGTGATAAAGGGCAGCCTTGGCGGACTCCAACCCTCACTGGAAACCAATCCG
>JBAMHV010000005.1:13963553-13974684 GCA_037177535.1 Pseudomugil gertrudae | reverse complement strand
TCTCAGTATGGAGGAGTCTAGGTAATCCCAGTATGGAGGAGTCTAGGTAATCTCAGTATGGAGGAGTCTAGGTAATCCTAGTATGGAGGAGTCTAGGTAATCCCAGAATATAGGAGTCTAGGTAATCTCAGTATGGAGGAGTCTAGGTAATCCCAGTATGGAGGAGTCTAGGTAATCCCCGTATAGAGGAGTCTAGGTAATCCCAGTATATAGGAGTCTAGGTAATCCCAGTATAGATAGGCCTTACAGTGTGTTTTGTAATGTTTGGGTTGAAGATGTGGAGATGTGAACTGAACGCTGATGAATTTGTGTTTCTCCGTCTGGAACAGAGGATCCAGAAAACACCACCGAATCAGAGCCTGACACCAAAGGAACAGGGGCGGTCGTCTTCGCTGAAGATGTGACGGCCATCCGGGTCAATACCGACATGTATTCGGAAGCAGACGGCACTTTAACTCAGGACATTTGTCTTATCGGTGAGGACGGAGGCGTTGGAACGCCGCAGCAGGGATCACAGCCTCTCCGTCAACCCAAGAAAAGGCGTCTCCGTGGGGGTGAACCGTGGCGGCTTCGCCTCGACTACCTGGTGGCCTACGGGCCTCAGAGCCAGGGCACGTTCTGCATGGTGTGTTCTCAGGTCCTGCACGAAACCAAGGTGAGCAGCTTCCGCCGCCACATCCAGGAATGTCACCCCGAGACCACTACGCTGAGCCGACAAGAAAGGGAAGCCATGGCTGCCGCCTGGACCAAAGATTGCTCCGGTGACGACACTCAGATACAAAACGGTGAGTTTCAGACACACGTTTCCTTTTTTTTTATTGGGTTTTTAAACTTTATAAAACAAACAGGCTCTAAAAATGTGTAATAGGAATTAGGAAAATCCCCTTAAATATGTCTGTGTCCTACAGGACAATAGATGTGTCCTACAGGACAATAGCTGTGTCCTACAGGGTAACACCTGCGTCCTACAGGACAATAGATGTGTCCTACAGGACCATAGCTGTGTCCTACAGGACAATAGATGTGTCCTACAGGACAATAGATGTGTCCTACAGGACAACACCTGTGTCCTACAGGACAACATCTGTGTCCTACAGGACAACATCTGTGTCCTACAGGGCAACAGCTGTGTCCTACAGGGCAACAGCTGTGTCCTACAGGACAACAGCTGTGTCCTACAGGACAATAGCTGTGTCCTACAGGACAACATCTGTGTCCTACAGGACAACACCTGTGTCTAACCAGACCTGCAGCAGTCTGTTCCCTGTTGTTTGATTTCATGCTTGTGTTGTTTTATTCTCTGATATACGTCGCTTTAGATAAAAGCGTCTGATACATGCCTGTAGAATAGAACAGAATAGAATATAAAATAAGGATACCAAATATAACAAAATGGTCAGTCTTTGAATGTATTGAACAAGTTCCAGTATTCCAGTAAGTGCAGTAAAACCTTTTGGTCCTTTTCACTGATCCACTGCAGTACTATGTTCTTTCTTGAGTTCGTCCTTAGACACAGCATATTTGCTCGGGATGGATCCAAATCCAGGTTTAGTCCCAATATCTTCTGTATTTCACAGAGTATATCAGACCAATACTTCTGCAATTTCGCACACGACCAAAAGCAATGTATCAAAGTTCCAGCTTCCATTTTACATTTCCGGCACAGGGGAGAGAAATTAGAATTAAAGTTACGTCTGCGATGGGGGGGGGGAAATATCGATTCGACTCTGTTACTGAAATGTATTTAGCACATATCCAGACACTAATAATAAGACACTTCTGTCTTCCATGCTAGGGGAGGAACATACGGGCATTTGCCAAAGTCACATGATGTGTCTCCTTAGCAACACCAAGGGTACAAACATCCGGCCGCCATACAAGGACCGCACTGAAAAGTTCTCCAAGAAACCCATAAATATGCCTAAAGGTTGTTGTGTTGTGCTTTATCACAACATCAGAATCTGGATTTAAGGTTTTATAAGTTTCCTTCTGAGGCAACAGAACCAGAACCAAGACGTCCAATCAGGCGTGGCAAAAGTCTGATTATACATACGTCTGTTCACAACACTTCATCAAAGGCGAGTTTTTAATTTATATGGTATTTTAGTTAGTTTATAACGTGAAACATCTAACTACAACTTTTCATTAAATGACACTGTAGTATAAAAATAAAGTAGAAAAGCACTGTGAGAGCGCAGACCTCCACCAAGCAGCACCATAATGTTACTGATGAAAATGTGATCCAGAATCCAGGATCTTTTTCGGATCTCCACCAAAAGTTAATCATTTGTTCCCAGTGACACTCCCAACATATCCTGTACATTTCATCAATATCCATCAATAACTTTTTTAGTTATGTTGCTAACAAACAAACAGACTAACTCTGGCGAGGTGGAGATAATAATATATACAATCTGTGTAAATGTGTTAATTCCAGTTGCTTTGTGAGGAAGAGGAGAAGCCGTTTTGGTTTTGTGTGTTTATTTAGTCCGATATGATGAAGACGTGTTGTTTTTATCTTCTTCATCTCATTGTTGGATCCAGTTTTGTGGCTGAACATGGTTTTCACCCAACCAGACTAAATTACAGGCCTCTAAGGAACTAAAATTCCTCTGTGCTCTTGAGCAAATACCTGTAATTAAAAAGGTATTTGTAAAAAAACTAAATGTGAATATTTTACAGAAATAATATGTACTAGTTGTTTCATTAGATATATTCACGGTCTTACCTGTGTTACTGTTACATACTCCACAGTATCGCTGGGTCGGGTGGGGTCCTCAACTCGTGCAGTTTCTTCTAGTTTATAAAAACATTTTTCAAGGCCTGATTTAGCGGTGTATCTGGACTTTGCTACTTTTCGTAGTAATCATGTCATTATAGTAAATCAAACTGCGAAAAAATCACGTTTTGGGAATGCAGGGGTCTAACGAACCATGCTGTTGTTTGGACCCTTCGATGTTTGTTGCTAAGGAAGTCACATGATCAGTGACAATTCCCAGAAAACCTACTAAACGAGTCAAAAATTTTTATTAAGACTGAGACAGACGTCTGAGGATGTGAAAGAAAAATTCAGACATCATCTGCATACGTACAAGTCTATTTTGTGTTGTATATTATCGAGATGCAGACCTATTATGGAAGGCGTGGCCCTTACTGCCTCAGCCAAGGGCTCTATAGCCAAAGCAAATAAGAGAGGAGACAAGGGACAGCCCTGTCGTGTTCCTCTATATAATGAAAACCTATCTGACCTGAGACTGTTGGTTAGTACAGATGATTGAGGGCTAATATAAAGTACTTTAATCTATCTGATAAAGTTCTCCCCAAGACCAAATTTATTTAAGGAATAGAACAAATAGGACTACTCTACGCGTCAAAGGCTTTGTCAGCATCCAATGAAAGCACCAGACCCTCTTTATTGCAATGCTGGAAAACCTGGATGATATTTAGAAGTCGTCTCAAATTTTTGCAGAAGTTGCATCCCCTTATAAAACCAGTTTGATCCCCAGTTTGATCCCCTTCAATAATGCAGGCACGGGTAAAACCTTTGCAAGTATCTTCCTATCAACATTAAGTAGAGTGATAGGCCTCTATACTATACTATACTATACTACACTACACTATACAGTCATGTGACACTTATCCAAAGCGACTTACACATGATAAGCAGTCATTTTAACCATAGACATTAACCTAACATGCATGTCTTGTGGGTGGGAGGAAGCCGGAGTACTCAGAGAGAACCACACAGAAAGGCCACTGGACAACCCTCCCCAGCCTGGGCTCAGACCAGCGACCTTCTTGCTGTGAGGCCACAGCGCTAACCACTTTACCACCGTGCTGCTACTAGAAAAAGACTCATTCAATTGCAGTTATATGTGATGACAAAGGAAATATAGTAAAAAAATAGTCCAAAAAAATAGTCAATTCCAGAGTGGCATAAATGGGGTGCTAAAAAATGTATACTCTTTACCTGATTGGTGCATTGTCCTCCACACATCAATAAAACCCAAGTACTCACTCACAGCTTTTAGTGACTTAGTTTGATTAGAGAGGGGTACTGCTTCATGAGGGAATCTGTCTATGAGAGGGTTTAGTATACTATTAAAATCCCCGCCAACTAAAGCTAAATCAGATTGCATTTCTGCAAACTTTAAAAAAAAAAACTTTTTGTAAGAAAATCTGATGGGTGAGCAGGGGGAAGTATACATTTAGGATCGAAACCACAGTCCCCAAAATAGTACTTTTAGCAATAAAATATCTTCCGGTGTTATCATAGATACATTCAGTAATTACAAATGAAAGACCTACTCTCACCAAAACTGGCACTCCTCTACTGTTTGGAGTAAATGATGAGGAAAATACCTGTGTAAAACCACCTCTTCCTAATTTTTCTTGTTTAAATGCGGTTCATGTAACAGCTTTATATCAATAGGATTATTAACCCCTTTAACATTTAAACCACAGAAACAAAGTGTTAGATGCCATTTCAGTTAATCAAAAAATAAAGCCAAAATGAATGTGTGCAGTGTCTAAGCCTATAAAAGTAAAGCCAATGTGAACACAAACTACCAAATTTATATAAAAAAAACAACAAAGCACGCTTAGAAAATTATCATAAACTCTAAACTGAAAAAAGTAAGGGGATTGTGTCCACCTCTCAATCCACTGGAGACTTCCAACTTGTCCCATCTGGAGGCAGACCGCCCCTGAGCCTTGCAAATCGTAGCCCTTAGTCCAAAACAGAATAATCATTTCAGTACTGTTAAGTCGATAGGGCCACTGTCCTCCTGATCCATCGTAAGATCCACAAACACATGTCTGAGTTGGCTCCCAGCGACGTAATAATCCTTTGTGTGGTTATTGTTCATAATATTAAAATAAAAAATGTCTCATTTAGAAAAGCAGACTTACAGTGGTGTCAGCCACATCCATATTTCAGTGAGTTCCCCTTCATTCTGTAACGGTGCTCTGTTCCAAGGACCGAACAAAGACGGCGGCTTCCCTGAGCAAGTCAAATCCCCGCTGCTTCCCGTCCACCTTTACTCTCGAAGTCGCCGGGTACACCAACGAGAAATTCATGCTTATTTAATCAAGTCTTCTCGTGATCGAATGCTTTATGTCTCCGCACCACCTCTGCAGAATAGTCATTAAAGAAAGAAATCTTCGGGGTGTCACATGCACTGTTCTCTTGGTTAAGCCGACGGGACCAGAGGTGGCGAGCAGCTTCTATTACACGGCATTTGTTGGTGAAATTATGGAACATAATTATGAGTGGTCTCGGACGCTGATTGGAATCCGGCCTTAGTGCCAATGATCTGTGCGTTCGATACGAGTATCTAACTGTAGGTGTCCTGGAATCCAAGTTTCAAAGAATTTAAGGTGTCAGACCCCTCTTTACCCGATGGAACGCCGACTATGCGTACGTTGCATCTGTGGCCCTGGTTATCCAGATCATCTAAATGCAGTAGCATGTGCTTGATTTGCTTCTCCATGGACGCAATCTTAGCCTCTGAATTGGTGGCCACTTCCTCCACATCAGCGATATGTCATGAATTCTTGCAACAACTGCTTGGATTTGAGACGTTTGCTCCTTGATTGCATCGATTTTTGCGTCAATAACCTTTGTAAAGTTTTGAGTTGATGCTAGGCTCCATGTCAGCAGTTGGCATCCACATTAGCTTCTTGCGTAGCATTAAACAGCTTCTCGCATTCCTTGGTTGTGACCTTCTTTGATGAACTTTTCTTACTCTTAGGTATTTTCTCTGTATTCTTTGTAAAATTAACGTCCAGGCTTATATTAACCTCTATTTCGGTATTCATTTATTATGTTTAACCACACAGATACGTGATGAATCTAAGTAAAGTAAACATGTGTAGCAAGTTTCATAAAGATTGATGACTTGCCAAATAGGGGGATTTAAAATAGGTGGCGCTATCGCGCAATTTTGCCCAAACGTTCACAAAGACGCCAGAATACGCTTTCCCAGCGTCTTGTGCCGCCAGACTTTAGATCGGGTTGATAGAATCTTCACAACAGGTAATTTACGGTTTAGAACGACTCGCTTCCTGTTTCCAGGGGGCGGGGCTACGAGGATGACAACATTCCATGTCATCAGGATGTGATGAGTAATGATATAGGATTAGACATGTCCAGATCTCTACTGATTTCTTACTGGGCTAATCATTTGAAATATTCTAGGGGGCGCTGTCCTTCCATATTAAAAATCTAACTAAGTAAGTTTTACCGGAGCTCTATCAGCAACGTCTTAACGCAAAGGTGCATATATTTGAAGCTTATCGAAATAACTTCATATATCTATACACATTAGCCTCCGCCGCCGTATTGTTTGCTGCCATAATTGTGAAAGTTCAGCCCTTCCTTTTCCACTCCGTCAGCAGGATGGCATCGGTTTAGTACGCGAGGTGTCACACACTAGATTCATTTTAGGGCAGCATCTGAGTACTTTTTAGCTTAAATGTCAGTGTAAACACACTACGCACTTAATTATAGTGCACAAAGTCGCGTTAATGCGCTGATTGTGACACAGACCTGGAAAAAAATGCCCTTTGTGGTGTCATTGTTTATCTTCCAGTGTTTTTGGATGCTTGTAAACAACTTCAAAGTGGGGCATTAGCGAGTGTTTAGGGATTAGTAATGGTCAAACGAGCGTAGACGTACTTTTCTCTGCATTACAGAGAGTTTACCTGTGGACATGTATTCCCAGCCCTCCTCTCTTTCTGATTGGATAGGAGGATCGAGCTGGACAGGTCACCAGTCCATAACCGTTTCTTTTACTTTTATTTTCTCACCCTTAAAAGTAAAGACTTACAAATTGTACTCATTTGTACACCTATTTGTATTTACTTATCAGTAAAATGGAGTAATACTGTATATTCTGACTTCATTTTCTGGCTGTCAGAATGACTGGTTGATCCTACTGGTAACTGTTGCTTACTGGTAGATCTGATTTGTGCGTGTTCTTTTTAAAGTCAATAATTGGAGGTAGAAGTTATAAAACATCGTCCCAGTAGTTTCCAGTTAACTCAGAACTACTGGGATCATCAGAAGATGACTTAATTTAGCTATAACTGTTATAAAAAGGTAGATAAAAAGAGATAAAGAGAGAGATAAAAAGTAGGGAAAGTACTGGAGATCATGTCTGTAAGGATCATTTTTCATGGTAATCTCCGCTTCTCAATGTATTCTTTGTTTATGCAGAGACCAGCCTGCATGAAGCGGTTGTCTTCAGTCCTACAGGAGATCTGAATAAAGACGGCACCAAAACGGTGAAACAGGAAGAGAGCTTCGGTGGAGGCAAGAGCAAGCTGAGGGACGCCGCAGCAGCACATCGTCACAGCCATTATCCTGGTAAAGACCAGAGGAGGAACTACCAGGCGCGCTGGCGGCTGGAGTACCTGATGGAGTATGACTGTAGAAGACATGGTTTAATCTGTATGGTGTGTGGAGCCACGCTGGCCACGCTGAAGGTCAGCACCATCAAAAGACACATCCAGCAAGTCCACCCGCACTCCCTGCTCTGGAGTGGTGAGGAGAAGCAGCAGGCCCAGCTGAGGTACAATCAGTCCACTCTGCACTTTGTTCACTCGGATGACGGCTTCTCCTCCCAGGACCACGGCGACGGTGCAGCTCTGGCACAGACTGCCACGTAGGAAGAGCTTCTACCTGCTCCACCCGAAAACTACCTGCTCAGCCCGAAAACAGCCGGCAGCTTTCTACCTGCTCCACTCGGCAGCTTTCTCTCCCAAACAGGAACCAGATGCTGGTTCAATGCTCGCTTCATGCCACCAAATTTCTGGAGTCTCAAAAACTGTGCATGCTAAACAGAACTTATCTTGACCAGTTATCATGACCAGGTATCATGATCGGTTATCATGACCGGGTATCATGATCGGTTATCATGACGAGGCATTATGACTGAGTTTGATGATTGATTATCATGACCGGTTTCTATGACCGGGTTTGACGACCGGTCATCGTGACGAGGTGCGACGACCGGTCATCGTGACGAGGTGCGACGACCGGTCATCGTGACGAGGTGCGACGACCGGTCTTCGTGACGAGGTATGATAACCGGTTATCGTGACGAGGTATGATAACTGGTTATCGTGACGAGGTACGACGACCGGCCATGGTGACGAGGTGCGACGACCGGTCATCGTGACGAGGTACGACGACCGGTCTTCGTGACGAGGTACGACCGGTCTTCGTGACGAGGTACGATGTCCGGTTATCGTTACGAGGTATCAGAATGAACATGAGGGAGAAAGGTAGAGGAACTGCTCTTAAATCAGCTTTGGCTCAGGAGACCTGGAGTTTCTGTCAAACAGAAAAGACACAGTGTAAAAAAGTCCAGTCATTCATTTGGATGCAACAACAAACACTTGAAGAATTAAGTGGAAGTAAAATACTTGTGTGAATCCACAGAATGTGTTTTGTGGATAAATTTGCCAAATCCATGAGACCAAATCCTTCAGGCCCCACTCGGCCCCAAGTCTGTCAGACATTTGCTTTAGTACATATGGCTCTTAGAAATGTCTTTATTTCTACAGATGGCCACAGTTTACTGAAATACAATCTGTGGAATTGCCCCTCATGTAGCTTACACATTTATAAAGGACATCAGACTGAAAAAACTAGCTTTTATGATGGTGGATTTCACAGTTTCAGTTTAGTTTTTTTACTATTAGATTTATCTTTTGAGAATAACTAAAAAGTGATTTAAGGAAAAAAAAATACCCAAGAAGAAAAAAGGGGAATATAATTATGTTTCATATAGCTTTTTGTCCCAGCCCCCCCGCGACCCCGCTCTGGGATGAAGCGGTTGAAAATGGATGGATGGATGGATAGCTTTTTGTCTTGCTACTGTCCTTCAGGCAGAATAGCAACTAGCTTGGTTAAACTAGGTTTCTTATCAATAACCTTTTTTCTTTCTATATTTAATTTCCACAGCTAATAAAAGTCTAAAGCTTTCTGTCTCACAAAGATAATAACGCTATGAGTCCACAAAAAATGAGCCCTAAATCTAAAATATCAAGTTGCACTTAGTGGCGTTAGCATGGGCTAGCTAATGTTTGGCAAACTGCTGTACTGAACCGCCATTTAAAATGGTGAAACGTCCCCATTAAATGAATGATACATTTCTTTTGTTTATAGCCCAGGATCAAAATCTGGAGTTTTATTTTAATTAGCCTGACAAATAAAGATTATATCTGCGTGATTCACGAAAAAGTTTGCTAGCCTAGACAAAGCCTTGTCAGTTTTTCTCATTATAATCAGAAGTTGAATGCTTTGTTAACAAAGGTAATAACATTTTTAGTCTACAAGCGATTAATATAACGAAAATTTTTACTTTTTCTCTGCTAGCACAAATATGTTTGAAGTTTAGCTAGCAAATAATTTATAGCAAGTGGCTGTGCTTAAAAAGCTACAGGCCCAGCTATGATGAAACGTTTCCCCTCACCTGTAGAAATATTCAACCCCAAATGAGTACCTGGACTTTAAGGGATCCTGAACTATGAGGAGACATGTTTAGTGTCGGTCTTTCAGGACCAGGACTCCGTCTCTGGTCAGGACCTGATTCTTTTCTCAGGAAGTCTTGAATAAGACCGAGGTGAATCAAGAAAATGTGTCTGAAGACAATACAGCACTTTGTCCCCCCCAAACATTTTAAACTTTCTTTGTGTGCAGCCATTTGAGTCTGTGTTTCATGCTAAAGACAATGAATGACACTGTGCAGAATATTTAATTCCTTGTTTACAGGAAACCTACCGTGACACCATCTTTTCATACAACCCATCTTACCCTAACGCTGCACAGAAAATATGTAAATATAGAAGAAATTTACAATTATTTTTCCTTTGTATGAGCACTTTTTTGCATCCTGGTTTTTACTAAATGTGTTTGTAAAAAAAAAAAAAAGTCCAGTTTTCTACTTTATTCAAGATTTCCGGATAAAGGTGTCTAACAGCTCAACTTGGACTTTGAATTCACTTTGCAAAGTTCGTCTTTGTTCTTGTGTTGTATACAAAGTTATGCAACAAGTTGAATATTAACAAAGTATGAACGTCTGCCATAAATATTCACCTGAAATGTGTAACTCAGGGATTCTGTCGTCACCAAACACATCGTGTCTGGAAAAAACTTACTGAGGTCATTTTAAATGTAAAACTGTCCAGAAACATCATTTTATTTGACACAATGCTCCTTTTCTACGCGCCCACAGCTTCATTAACTTCCCACATTCCCGCCGTACGACTGGATGAAGGATAAAAACGGACGTAACATAAAGAGAAGAACCTGCTTCTTTGGTTTAGGATGAATCATCACTGATAGCACTTATTATTATTTAAATGAGGTGCTTTTTGCTTATGTGTGTGTTATAATGCGGTTTGTGTGAGGTTCATGTTCTCCTCGTTCTGCGCGTAGCATATCCATAAATAAATATTCAGAACCAAAACGCTGTCTGGACTAAATATTTATTTTCAACTTTTATTTATTTTATTACTTTACAAATCATAACACGCCTTGTAACAATAAAGACACCAGTCTGTGGATGAGATGAAGCATGATGTCCGAGAGCAGCTGGACTGAAATCATGAGTCAGCTGGGCCTCACTAAGCAGAACCTGCTGAGTCAGCTGAGCCTCACTAAGCAGAACCTGCTGAGTCAACTGAGCCTCATTAAGCAGAAACTGCTGAGTCAGCTGAGCCTCACTAAGCAGAACCTGCTGAGTCAACTGAGCCTCACTAAGCAGAAACTGCTGAGTCAGCTGAGTTACTAAACAGAACCTGCTTTGTCAGCTGAGCCTCACTAAGCAGAACCTGCTGAGTCATCCAGCCTCATGAGGCTGAGCGTTATTAAGCGGAAACTGCTGAGTCAACTGAGCATTACTAAGCAGAACCTGCTGAGTCAGCTGAGCCTCACTAAGCAGAAACTGCTGAGTCAACTGAGCCTCACTAAGCAGAAACTGCTGAGTCAGCTGAGCCTCACTAAGCAGAACCTGCTGAGTCAGCTGAGCCGCACTAAGCAGAACCTGCTGAGTCAACTGAGCCTCACTAAGCAGAAACTGCTGAGTCAGCTGAGCCTCACTAAGCAGAACCTGCTGAGTCA
>JBAMHV010000005.1:13568121-13581679 GCA_037177535.1 Pseudomugil gertrudae | reverse complement strand
ATGGATGATGGTGGAATGGGAAATTCTCATCATGGATGATGGTGGAACGGGGATTCTCATCATGGATGATGGTGGAATGGGAAATTCTCATCATGGATGATGGTGGAACGGGGATTCTCATCATGGATGATGGTGGAACGGGAGATTCTCATTGTGGATGATGGTGGAATTGGAGATTCTCATCATGGATGATGGTGGAATGGGAGATTCTCCTCATGGATGATGGTGGAACTTGAGATTCTTGTTACGGATACGATGGAACTGCGGAATTTTCATCAAGGATTATGTTCTCATCATTCTCATCACGGATGAGGCAGAATGAGATATTCTCAGACCCAGAGACCACAGCTTCACACCTTAAGTTTTTTTTTTTTGCCATTTTCAACCTTTTGGATGACTGTTATACTGCAACTCTATTATTGCACCAGTGAGACTCCTCTGTTGACTCCATGTCTGTAGACTCCATGTTTCCATGTTATTATATGTTATATTATACATTATAGTAACTGCTGATAAAAATATTACTGTGTGATTTGTCTCGATGAAATGTTTGGAGTTGGTTTGGAAAGGCCTGTCCTGCATTTAAATAATCTGTCAGAAAATTGGATTTCTCGAGATAACAAGATAAATGTTCCTTTCATACTTGTTGCTTTTCTTTGCATCTGGAATAGCCATATTGTTGGCTATGTTGCAGATCTGTGTTACATTCTTTAACCTGAAACATGTTGTTTTTCTTCACAGCTCCTCACTGATCATTGTGCAACCAGCAGAGAGGCTTCCTTTGCTTTCCTGAAGTGGTGCCGAAAGAGAACCAGCTACTGTGTGGACTGTGGTAAAGATGGACTCATCGGGCCAAACGCTGGTCCTGGCTTTGCTTCAGGTGTTCCTGCTGGGATTGACCTGCTCATCTCATGCTTCCCTTGTGAAAATCAACAGAGGTTTAAAGGTGAAGCGAGGTCAATCAGCCTACCTCCAGGAGGGTGACCTGCAGTTTAATATACCCATTCAGAAGGATACCTGCAAGGTGGAAGTGGTGTTAAATGAGCCCATAACTCAAAGAGTGGGGAAACTCGTGCCTCAGGTAATAGCATCATCCCTCTCACTGCTGACCTGTGTGTGCTTCAGGCACTTTAACATGGGTAGTAAAACAGATTAGTATAGTTTAAAGACTAGGATTACACTGTCTGACAGCTAATACGACCAAACAACACATCAGTTTGATAAAAAAAGAGGCCGCGTAGTTATTTATTTCTCTCCATTCAGGTAGATTTGATCATGTTCGTCCTTCATATACCTGGTAGATCCTTACCTGGAAGGTCTTTACCTGGTAGATCCTTACCTGGAAGGTCTTTACCTGGTTGATCCTTACCTGGAAGGTCTTTACCTGTTAGCTAAGGTATCAGCTGGATGGATAGATCTGTCGGTGACTTAACAAGTCTCCCAGAGGAGGATGGTGGTGGACATTCAGCAGGTTGTCTTTTTTCTGGCTTTAAACATCAATGAATCCACGTTATATTTAAACAGGATGATGTTCTTTATTATTTTCTCAGTTTTGGAGTCAAAGAGGAAGTCATTTAACCAATCAGAAGATTGATTCATGTCAAGCATCTCCCTTTACGGTCTGATCGGTTAGGTTAGGACGTTATGGAAGAATGCAGGAAAAAGGACTGCTCGGATGAGATATGCTGTCTTGTCTTGGAAAAAATGTGCGTTCTGTTTGAGAACCTTGCTCTGGCCTCCCGATCCTTCCCCTAAGAATGTTTTGACACACTGCCCTCCTCTTATTGGTGCAAATGTCTTCTTGTGTAACTTTGTGGTTACAGCAAAGCAGGAACATGGGCTTAGAAATATTCATATAAATAAAAGGATGTGTGTTTTTAATGTCTGTAACATCATTATTACATAACTGAGACATCTGTCGCTGTCCGGCTGACACAACACTTCAGGCCCATATACAGTAAGGGCGTTGATTAAATACAGCCCCCCCCCCATAAAAACATAATAAAATTAATTCAGCATTAGGAGAATAGACTTTATGTCCCATCACTTCTAACACTGAACTAATCTCAGAGCATGCATATTGCTGTGTGCAGTACTATGTGATGATACCTGGAACCCCCCCCCCCTCTCGACATGGACTCCAGCCCGTCGCCTGATGGGGGGCATCTTCCCTTTCAGCTGGGCGTGCTGCTAATGGTTTTAGGAATTGGTTTGAAGAACATAACAGAGAGGTCAAAGGTGAACTTGTCCTCAGAGTTTCACAGATCCAGGTCCACGGAGGCCCTGCATCACAACCCGCATGACCTAAAACAATCCGGTGTTAATGCTGTGAGCACGTTTAGTGGTTTTGTCTGCGTCCGGACAAGCCTAAACTGGTTTGTTGAACTGCTTTGATGGACTTGAAGACATCCCTCCTCATGTCAGTAAATTAGGACATTTAGGGGGAAGTGAAGGGGTGATGTCTCAATGTGTCTCCTGCTGTTTACCAGCGTAGACAGCTCGTCTCTGCTCTAATACGTCCGTGCTGACAGACTCAGGTTTACATAAACGTAATTGTACTGGGAATAAACCCACAAGACATTGCTCATGAGTTCTGTGGTGACAGTTCAGCCATTCAAATGTCTCAGCATGACAGCATTTACAGACTTACTGGGAAACTTTAACTGGACGACATATTTTTAATCACCTGAATGAAGATTTTTCTTGTTGAGAACTTTCCAATGCCGTTCTGAAGACAGAATATGATGCACAATCTTCAGCAAAGACACTTTATTGCTCAGGTTGAACTTCCCAGAACACAGACCCTAATGGGTGGGTTCTGCGATGGGAACCAGGTCTGGACGCGGCTGGGTGCAGCAGAACATGTTTTAACCTTTCAGCATGAATTACCCTCTGACACCACACCATGCCATCACACTGCTAATTAACAATCCGGATGGTCCTTTTCCTCTTTGTCCGGGAGGACACCGTGATCTCGTGATGTCCTGAAACTGAAACGTGGACTCGTCAGACCACATCAGTCCTCCTGAGATGAGTTCGGGTGTAGAGAGGTCGGTGGTGTTCCTGGGTGCTTTGTACTGCAGAGTTTAAACTTGTTGCCATGGATACAAACTGTGTTACTAACGATGGTATCCTGACGTTTCTTGAGTCCACGTGGTAATATAGTTTTTACAAGTCTGTTTTTGTGTTACCCTGTCCTTTCCACTGACCAGGAGAGGTTCGCTTTACGGGAACGGAGTCAATGATCGCCCTTCAAACTTTATTCTCTCATTTATCAGCTGTGATGTTATTTCTGAATCTAAGGGATAAAACAAGAAGGTTAAAGGGTAAAGAAAGGAGGCCTGTTGACGTTGACCCTGCTTGCCTTCATGATGTTGCACAGCAAATGTTAAAACTGAAAGAAGAGGAAGCGGAGGCATGGCACATTGGTTTTTGTGACCACTACGTTACTGGGAGACTTCCAGTAACAGCTCTGTGGAAGACCTCAGGGTAGCTTTAGATGGATCAGATTATTGCACCTCTCTTTTTCCCCACTGCCTCTGGTTGGTCCAAACCTTAGCTTTTAACATCACCCCGATCCGTGCATCCTTACCGCAGCGTGCCATCAGTGGAGGACTGACTGGAAGATTTTACCTTTGGAGGAAAATTAACCTGGACTTTTTTATCGGTCTGCTAATGATGCCATGTTAATCATATTTCCTGATGTGCAGTTGGATTCATGTTTGGGTTTCTCTTTACATATGTTGTTGCACCTTTGTGGGTTTTTCTGCAGCTCACTGCCAAACCGTTCTGGACCCAGATGGCGATCCGGATCGCCCTGACCATCTCAGAAACGCAGAATAAAATCCCAGCAGTAGCAACCTCCACCACGTCCTTATCGGCCCCTCGGTGTGAACAATGTCCCAAATGTCCCAGATTATGTTTCAAGCAGCATTTTTTTCTTTTCTTTTAAGGTATTTGATTGCCATTATCTGGGTGATGAAGTAAAGTATGTCCACAATGGCTGCCCTCTTTTAAAAGAGGACACAGTCCGGCTTCGCTTGTTCAGGTAAACGACCTGTTCCAATTGCAAAATAAATGCCGATGAAGCAGATTAATTTCAACCTCATTGTCCTTTTGACCAGGTTCACTGAGACAGAGACTTACATGGAGGTGTTTTCTCTCCACGTGGACGTTCTGGAGCCTGAATGCAGCATCATTAAACTGGGGCCCAAACATTTGGAGGTCGCCGAGTTCTACGGCCTCTCCGATGCCGTTGATGGAAACGTGGTGTCCTTCCACTATGAAAGGAAGTCAACCCTGGAATGCAGCATCCACATCGATCCCCATGACGTCCAGCTGCCTGCTCACGGCCAACTGGTCACTGGAGAGCCAGAGAAAGCTTCCAAGAGAGGCGATGAACCAGAGAGCTTCATTCACCTGCGTCAGCAACTAGGTAGCAATGTCCGTGCTCTGCTGGTCACATGGTCATGTTAAACTAACTTCCAGCTTACAGACATTTAACAAATTAAATGTTAAAATCAGTTTTTAAACCTTAAGCTCAAATCAAAAGTACAAAAACAGCCGGAATTTAGTTTTGTGTTTGAGAAACGACGAAAGAAAATATGCAGATTATCTATTATCTGGTTTAAGGATCTGAGTCATGTGTGCTTTTATATTCAGATGTTGGTGGGATGTAAAAGGCACCAGTACTACCTCTAATGGACCCGACACACGGGGAGCGACGTTGCTTATTCATGTCCAATTGGACCTTTGTGATGAGGCAAAAATCACAACCAGCCAAGCGAAAGGAGACATTCGTGCATGTAAAATTTCGCTCACGTTCGCATGTGATGCAACACAAGAAAGTTAAAAAATGTTTTGTCATCCTCGCATGGCACAACAACCAATCAGCGAGGGGTTCATTGCCTGACCAATGAGATGAGCGAAAGCTAACCCCTGCCAGTGCGCTCTGGTCCCAGACCCTGAATATTTCAGGATCAGCTTTGAGGTCGGCCATCAAATAAGGATATTCACCATGCTGTGTCCTTGTTTTTAACATGAACCCGGGGTTGCCATCTTCTTTTGATGAGTAAAGTTAACGGCAAGATTTCTGTTCATTTAAGCAAAATCTCCCATGACTTCATCTTAGATGTGTTCCATCATGCTGAAGTTCCCTCCAACATAATGATCAAACGTCTCAGAGACAAGTGATCCGACTGCGTTTACGCCACACTGCTGCTGTTCCAGTGTGTCGGGTTTCACTTGATGAGCCTGTCGCTGTCACATGTCACTTCCTCGAGCCCATTAAGGTCCATTCATCCAGATGCAGAGGACAGGCATGTAGACAGTTTCGTCCATCATCTACGTTGCTTACTTACTAACTGAATTTGGTTCTTTTTCAAGTAGGCTATTGTAGCAGAAAACACAGTAATACACCTCCAGCAACCAACAATGTTGTTGACACACAGATCAAGCAAAGTATTTCCTCGTCATGCTTTGATAATAAATCTGTAATAAAGTAAAGATACTGTATATATTAACCAAGTTATTAGTAGGGATGCTCAATATTGGCTTTTTTAAAAAATAAAATAGATATCTGATTTGTCTTAACTCTCAATTTCTGATGCTGATATATAAATATAATATTATATAATTATAAGTAATATAATATATACAATATAAGCGATATCGATAATTATTTTATGGCATTTAATGCAGATATCAGCAAATAATATCTGTATGCCAATAATATCAGACAGCTCTAGTTAAAAGATTAACTTTTCCATTTTTTAAACAGTAAATGCTGGAAAAATCTGAGCATTTTTTTCCTGTTTGTGAGTGTTTATATTGGTTAAATTTGTTAAATATCACTAATGGAAGTTGAATTGATCCTCATGGCAATACATTTCCCTATATTTCCTTTATTATTCAGATAATAAAGCCAGAGCAATGTGTAAATCTGAAGCCTGCCTGAAAGGTTTGAAGCTAGTGAAGCTCACCAAACTGCCCTGTGATGCCTTTCTTGTGATGGGGCTGAAGTATCAGCACATAGAGCCTCCATCTCCAGATGTCGACTACATCGCTATCAGGCTGGAGCTCCAGGACACCAGGAGTGGTAGCATGTATCAGGTAACGTAGCTGCTCAGTCATGTGTTGTACAAACAGTGTGTGAAGCCCTTTGAGACGACTTTGTTGTGATACTGGGCTATATAAATAAAGTTGAATTGAATCACACAGCAGATACTTTACCACCCCTCGAAACCCGTTTTAAACACATATTTGATTTTCTGTGGAATGACATATCAATGTGCTCTGTTTGATCAAATCTTTTACATGCAGTCAGAGCGAGCCTGGATTCCAGTGAGGATAGTTGGTGCGATGCCCAACCAGCCTCCCAAACCATCCTTCATGTCCATGTTCATCCTGGAAGTAGACCAGTTCATTCTCACTCCGCTCTCCACTGCTACAGTCGATGCTGAAGATGAGGAAACTCCCAAACAGCTGCTGGTTTTTAACATCACCAAACCTCCCATTGACGGTTTCATCACACATCTATCAGACCACACTCAACCAATCTCCAGCTTTACTTGGCTTGATCTCAATGACATGCTCATAGGATACCAGCCTCCCAATTCCTCGCATACCCAACGCAGAAACTACGAGGTAAAACCGGCTCTCGCAGGTCTCTGCAGAACATAAAACCGATTTTTACTGAAACTACGTTTTACTTCCAGGTGGAACTTGAGGTTCATGACTTTTTCTTTGAGAAGAGTCCATCAATGACTATTCACATGTCTGTAAGGAACGCAGACACCAATGCACCCAGAGTGTCCTGGAACATGGGTATGTTTAAATGCAAACACCGTTTAACAGGATCCAGGTCTGAAGGCTTACTGGTCCCAGTTTAACGGTATCAAAGTCTGATGGAATTACCATTATTTTGTTACAAATGTAGCAGCGAGCTAACGTTGATGCTACTGTGGCACTAAGCTTGTTGCTAATACTTATGCTAACCTTTTAACATAGATGCTAACATTAGCATTTATGGTGTGTTTTGAGGATGAAGGTGAAGGCGGTAGATCTTCCTGGGTTGTTTTTATTAGATGTAATTGTTTGTGCAGACGGGTTTGTGCCACATCCAGCAGAAAGGAGAGCAGACAGGAAGGAGATTTTAAGGAAAACATTCAGAAATAAAACCACATGCACCACGCACATGGCTGCTGCCTCAGCATCATACCAGCAGGGCGAGTTTGGGAAATTTGAGCCAGCCATCCAAAGCCGGCAGCCCGTTGTTTAGGGCAGGCTGACACCTTTTGTCGGCCTTCAGGCTCTCAGTGGCCTCAAGAGTCCAAACAGCTAAATAAGGTGGTCAGTTTCCATAGAGCTGACCGGACAACAGCCTCTCCACCATCCAAACATGGCCTCCTGTCTGTGGCAAGAGTCTACATGGTACACGTGCGTAGACATCCACCACGTCCTCCACCTGCTCTCCAGGTAGAGAATATTTGATCCATTACTTTGACAGACCAGCTGACCAGACCCATAGTTCCAGATTTAGATCTATGAAGGTAACGCAGGGGAGACTGTGATTGGTGGAGAAGGAAAAGCCCCCTGGCTCGAGGATGTGAACAAGATACATTTTGGCATTGGTATTTTTCCCTTTATGGCATAAAGGGAAAAATACCATCTGGAGGTGTGGTAAGGAGGGCGGCCACCACCTGGTTTCTCTGTACAACAGGCTTTTAAGCAAAGAGTTTACCTTAAAGTGGTGGAAAAGGTCTCTGAAACTGTGCATCACATATCCATAAAATGTTTCTTCTTTTGTATTTTAGCAGGTGAAAAACATGACATGTTTTATGTATTCTATTAACAGCACTCTCATTTTCAGGGCTTAGCCTGTTAGAGGGTCAGTCTCGTCCAATAACGTGGGACCAGCTCCAGATTGTGGATAACGACAACCTGAATGCCGTCCGTATGATCACTATCGATGGTCTACAACATGGGCAGCTCACTGTAAGAGGTACTGACATCACACCACCCCAAGGAGAATATCGTGTCACCAGTTCTGTGTGGATACTGGTGAAAAAAAGCTTCCATGTCCAGGAGCCAGACTACATCCTGGCTTTTTCGTGTCACAGCAAGCCGTTTCGTTTATATCATCCTGCTCAAAGTAAAATTCACTCCATAATGAGAAAGTGGCATACGTCGAACACCCAAAACTGCATATTGAAAGAATCAAGTAGTGATATTGTATCAGGCATCTTCGTGCATCAACATTTATGTTTCATCTCTTAATTATTAACAAATTACTACATAAAAATGAGCAGCCAGATACTAACATAAATTCTCCTCGGTGAGTACATCACCTGCATGCTAATACTCACATTAAATACAATGGACAGTTTCCCACCGTTTGCCTCTGAAGACTGAACAGAGCTATAATGCACATTATGCATACTGGAGCTACGTTAAGCTAGTTACCAACAGGAGCTACGTTAAGCTAGTTACCAACAGGAGCTACGTTAAGCTAGTTACCAACAGCTGAAAAAAGGGTCTTAAAGCAGAATACCACAAAAACACATCATATAGCAAATGCTAAATGTTCTGAAAACATAGACTTCCCATTTCATACCTGGAAAAGGACCAAATCAAAGACACCACGCTTCCTTTGCAGCAGCTGTGGTGTGAATGAAGCGTGCGTGGAGAACTCCCCCTTCTGTTCCCCAAAGACATTACCAACCAATGCGAGTCATCACCCACACCCAACCACACCATCACACATTAACTGTTGTATTACGGGACTGCAAGTATTGGAGGTACCAGGTACAAATCAGAATTTTTCTGACTCAACAACTACCTGTTACACACATTTCAGGTTAATTGGGAACCGTTAATCCTTGTGTGTTCCTTCAGTACAATGGAGACCTATGCACGTATAACTTTTATAGATCCCCTATGGTATCACCTGGGATTGGCTCCAGCCCCCCAACAGCCCCATTCAGTTGGTGAATGGATGGATGGATGGTTGGGTGGGTGGGTGGATGGATGTCAGGCCCTATATGTGGATAACCTTATTTGAACAAAAGGAACAATAAATTTGAACCTTCCTACAAAAGTACAAGATAAAACAAACTGTTAATGCTCTTATCTAAATGAATAAAATCCTCCAGATTCAGTTTTTCCCACACAAGCACAGTACTTTGTTTGCTTTTAACTGAGTTTACATAACCCTGCTGGACCCTGACCAGAGAGGACAGAGAAAGGACAGAAGACAAACAGAGGAGACAGAAACAAGCAATCCAACCACAGACTACATCAGCTGCTACACCAGAGACACGAAGAGCTCCCTCCACAGGAAGTAAACTACTGTCAGGAGCACCAATAAAATGTGAATTTCTACTGAAATCAGAAGCACCGTTAAAAATGAATCCACTGAAAATGGATGTTAGTGAATACATCTAAAGGACAACACTATGATCATGTAGAATCTGCAGGGTGAACAGTGCTCATGTTAATGCGGCTACACAAAGACCAGAGCCAGCTCCAGGAGCCTGAAAGCAATCCCCACATCTTGAGTCTCCAACTAAAGAAGCTAAACTGACTGAAACTGCTTATTTTATAAACTCTGGCTTTGCTGAATTCATTCCTCTTTATTCTGTTTGTAATAAACTCCAGGAGGAAAAGGCTTCATGCTCACCGTCAATGACATAAAATCAGGGGTAGTTCATTATCACCATGACGACAGTGACTCCACAAAGGACTTCATTATCTTCCGCATCACTGACGGCCATCATCAGACCCGACACAAATTCCCAATCAAGATCCTCCCTAAAGATGACAGCCCGCCCTTCCTGATCACCAACATGCTGCTGGAGGTCCCTGAAGGCCACACGGCGCTGTTGAGGGGCTCTACCCTCCAGGCTTCAGACATGGATTCCAGTGACGACTACATCCTCTTTAACATCACTCGTCTCCCACAGGCAGGAGAGGTGATGAAAATTCCCGGGCCAGGACTGATGGGTATGAGGAATTTCTTCTTCTGTCTCTTTTTATTGCATCGTACCAACAACAACGCTACTGTGTTGGTTTGATTTCAGGCTACCCAGTGACACGCTTCCTTCAGAGGGACCTTTCTCAGTCCAAAGTTTATTACAGACACCTTGGGATTGAAGTGTTTGATGATTCCTTTGAGGTGGTGCTATCTGACTTCCATGACCCTCCCAACCTGTCAGAGCCACAGGTAACAGTAACACACCTTTAAAACATGTACCAGAGAAGGACTGCCTTCATTTGTGGTGGTTTGTTCCAGACCAGAGCAAGCCTTTACATAAAAATCTATCCAGCATGATCTAAAGATATTTGTTCCCAAACCGCAGACACATCCTGGCCTAATCCACGCTGCTTTAGGCTCGGTGTCATGTGGGTCTTAGGACTGGGATTTACTTACCTGTTGTACGTATCACGGCTGCCATGAGTTCCTATGGTTTGACTGACATGTAGACGACTCACGTATGCACAAGGAAACGTGTTGCATTCATTAAATGTGATTTTAAATTCAGTGCTAGAAGCACCTCTCGCCCGTTGTGAGCTGGGATTGGCTCCCTGTTCAGGGAAAAAGAAAATGGATGGATGGATGGATGGATGGAGCACTTATGCTAATAAGAAGATGAAAATGAGGTCTGAGGTAAACGTATTGGTGGATAGCTTGGAAAAGTGCCTCTCGGACCTTGCCCGTATGGTTTTACCCTTCCTTCCATGTTGCAGTGAGAAACACTTTCACCATAACAGCTGGCAACAGATTGGCACAAACAATGTGATTGGCACATTGGTCTTTTCCCCTAGTGGTGACCTCTAGTATTGAAAGTTTTGCCTTCAATTGGGGCATCACTGCCCACTGAGAGAATATTTCCGGGAACTTGAAGTAGTGATGTTACAGTCTACCTGCTGGGATGGACTGACTGACGGACGGACAGACGGATAGATGGATGGATGGATGGCTAGATGGCTAGATGGATGGATGGATGGATGGATGGATGGATGGATGGATGGATGGATGGATGGACGGATGGATTGCAGGATGGACGGATGGATGGATGGATGGATGGATTGCAGGATGGATGGATGGATGGATGGATGGATGGATGGATTGCAGGATGGATGGACGGATGGACGGACGGATGGATGGATGGATGGATGGAAACGTGGCTCTCTCTTATTCCTATAGTTACTTCAGCAGCCGGCATGATGACTTCCTGTTTGGGCCGAAGCTTAGTGCATTGATGTCTTCTTCTGTATCAGAACATGTTTGATTTCATGCTTGTGTTTTATTCTCTGATGTTGCTTTGGATAAAAGTGTCTGATACATGCCTGTAGAATAGAATAGAATAGAACATATGATAACTGGTAGAATTAAGTCTTTGAATGTCTTTATCCTGTATTCCTCTGTGGCTTTAATCTGAACCACAGAGACACCGTACCAATCATTTCAGTGATTTCCATCAATACATTTAGGTGGTGATGGTTCACATTGAACCTGTTCCTGACCTACCACCCAGGAAGGTTCCTGGTTCAACTCCTTGTCTTGTGGTGAAGGAGACAGAGGTGGTCCATATCACTCGACAGCAGCTTCACTTTGTTGACCAGGAGTCGCCAGACAGCGAGTTGACTTACACGGTTACAACTCTACCTTTCACCACCGGTCCTCGCAGGTGAGTTTATACTCACCTCTGCCTTCACACCCTAACCAGGTGTCCTGTCTAAAGTGTGTGTTCATGACCAGCAGTTCGGAGGCAGGACGGTTATTCCTGGTCGACAGCATACCCAAATTCACCAAAGACGCTAACGCACCAGTGCTGAGGCTCTTCACTCAAGTAAAGCTTCTGTTCTCAGGATCGTTATATTTACATGTCGGCTTCACTCTGACCTTCACTTTTTCTGTCTTCTGCTCTTGTTAGCATGCAGTGAACTTCCTAAAAGTCGCCTACATGCCTCCAATCCAGGAC
Source organism: Pseudomugil gertrudae (assembly GCA_037177535.1). Lineage (NCBI taxonomy): Eukaryota > Metazoa > Chordata > Actinopteri > Atheriniformes > Pseudomugilidae > Pseudomugil > Pseudomugil gertrudae. The sequence continues at coordinate 13,569,695 of JBAMHV010000005.1, read as the reverse complement.
ATTGGTCCTTATCCTTTGTATATCCAGTTTGTTCTCTCTGTCAGCAACCGGCTGGGGAGAATGGTGTCTGGGATCTGCTTTAACATCACAGTGATGCCAGTAGACAACCAGCCTCCACAGGTGGACCTCACTTTCATTCCTTCTTGTTCAACTCATTGTGTGCAGATACAAAACGGTGACATGTTGTTCCAGGTCATCACCAACCCCCTGATGGTGGATGAGGGAGGGTGGTGCTGGCTGGGCCCTGAACACATTGTGGTGTCAGATGTGGACTCAGTAGAAGAAGTGTTGCAGGTGGAGCTTCAGATGGAACCAGAGCATGGTGCTCTGCAGCTCGGTGGCCTTCCATTTAAACCAGGACAGATCCTGACTCTGCAAGACCTGAAAAGCCTCAAAGTCAGGTCAGACGTCCTGCCTCTCCTGATTTTAGCTCTGAGGAACATACCCAGACACGTGTTATTCATTCAGATGATGCTTCTGTCTAGTTTCTGTTTTAACCGTTTTCACTACATTAAAGGACCGATATGATTACATTGCTTTAGGCCCCCTAATTATGCACATTGCAGTTATGAAGCAAGAAGAACATTGACACATAGCAAAGATTTTGTTCAAGAGAAATTTTCCACCCTTGTCTGAACTCTGAACTCAGGAAGGATGACCTGCAAATACCTACAGCGACACAAATCTGTACTTTATGTCATCTGGGTTATTCCAGCATACCATAACTACCACTGCTGGGAATCCCTCAGTCACAGATGTGCTCTTTATGCTATGTGTTGTTGGATGGCCACGGGTATTAGGTTTCCATCCACACGTTCTGCAATCAATAACTGAGACCAAGCTGGTTTTTGGCAGTAGCTGGATTTCTCGTAACAGGAACAAATGAACGCATCCATGTGCAGCTTGTGTAGAGAAGTTACAAACATTAGTATTCACTGATGGGCGGAGCTTCCCAGTAAGTTTCTGAAGAGCAAAAGTGAATCTGGGCTGTTCCCACCTTTGGTATGTGGCAGCATCATTGCACCTGGAAAAGACCTGGGGCTGAGTGGCGGGTTGTCGTTGGATAATCGACCTTTATCAAACTCCAAGCAGCATGTAGCTAGGAGCTAACTGAGCTACCCAGATCTAACTGGAGCAAACCGGCTAACAGAGGAAGGTGGGCTAAGTTTGGCTAACGACCCCATTTGTGCTACACTCTGCCTTTTTGCAGCAGATATTGGATAACTGTCAATCAAAAGGATAATAAGCCATAATTATGCTGATTTTCAAAATTTAAAAAAGTCTAAATGGATGGACTATGACCTCCCCCTCTCCCCCTCAGTTGCTTTAAAGGTAAACTCGACCTATGAAAGCTAAAATGTTTTTGTTAAAATGTTTATTTCTGCTGTGAAGTTGCTCTTTTTAACATGAGACACGATGAGGATGCGCTCTGTTTTAGAGCTCCTAGTGGATGAGGTGGGAACTGCAGGATGTGGAGCCTCTACTGGATGAGGGGGCAACTACAGGATGTGGAGCCTCTAGTGGATGAGGGGGGAACTGCAGGATGTGGAGCCTCTAGTGGATGAGGGGGGAAC
>JBAMHV010000005.1:13555730-13568021 GCA_037177535.1 Pseudomugil gertrudae | reverse complement strand
CAGGATGTGGAGCCTCTAGTGGATGAGGGGGGAACTGCAGGATGTGGAGCCTCTAGTGGATGAGGGAGGAACTGCAGGATGTGGAGCTTCTAGTGGATGAGGGGGGAACAGTGTGTGTGGCGTCAGGCTTCTTTGCATCTTCATGCTTTTTTTTAAACTCGCCATGCTACAAACCACCAGACACACACACTCAAATTACTACACAAAAACAAGGTTCTTAAAGGACATGGACCCAAAATGACATGGCAGGTCCAACCTGGTACCAGAAGATTGACCTGATGAACAGGACCAGTGTGTCCTCACCCTAACTAAACCAGGTATCAGAGGACAGACTTTGAAGTTTTATTTGTTTCTGCAGATACAACCATGATGGCTCAGAAACGACTGAGGACAACGTTGTGTTCACTGCAACAGACGGCTCCAATCCCCTCAGTTTTACTCTGCTGGTGAAGGTAACTGCAGATATTTTAAACATTATAAAACTTACAAAATGGGACTATCTTCTCCTTGCCTCACTTTTTGTCCAGGTCACGCCCATCAATGATGAGATCCCAGTAATGGCTGCAGGTTTGAAACCAGTCCTCAGGTGTCCGGAGGGACAAGAAATGCTCATCACTTCAGAGTACATCTATGCTACTGATGCGGACAGCGACAACGGCAGCTTGGCGTTCCTCATCGCCCGGCAGCCTCATCACGGTGTGGTGCTGAGAAATGGCATTGTGGTCGATCGTTTCATCCAGGCAGACATCGCTGCAGAGATCATCTTCTACAGGCACACAGGTGAACACCAGGACGGCGTGCGTTCATTAGGGTCAGGTACCGTAAGGCAGCCACATCATTGGCGAAACAAGCTTTTTGGGAGAAGACATGGTGGGCTGATTGGACTGAAGACCACCCATTCTACCTGGTATTTAGGCATCTACTCATAGGACCATCTGGTGTCAGATGTGTGAGAACATCAGAGAGGCTAACGATTAGCATCTTGAAGCTGGTGATTGGACTAGAGAGATACAGATAAGCTAACAAGCTGGAATAAGTTTCTGCTTTAGTCCTCCGGGTGCTGAGGTGGCCAGGGGGATAGATCTGGAGGGGGTCAGACAGATACAGGAAGAGGGGGGAAGGTTATGAATGATCGTAAAGGTGAACATGTGGTTTTTGAAGTCACTCTTTGTCTGCCTGGTGGCGAGTGGAGCTGCTGCAGGATGGGGGTGATGTGATGGGGTGCTGGGTTTGTGTTCCAGACAGCAGAGCCAAAGAGAAGGGGGATGCAGCAGGTGAAAAGGATGGAGCGAGTGTGGACATTCAGGGAGGGCGGAGTCAGTGGTAAAAGGCAGACCAGGTGATGTTGTCGCTATGGGAATGAAATGATGGTGTGTTGTCAAGGATAATGCCCAGGGCTGGTAAAGAGAAGCCGTTAACTTGTGATGATGATCATTTTGTGCCCATGAGGAATCAGAAGCCTGACTTCCCATCTGAGCCAAGGTCTTCTCGCGGTTTGGGTTTAATCGTACATGGTGATGGAGTCCAGTACAATGTCCTCATGTCTGGTTCTGATTTAGGGCAGGAGATTGGACTAACTCCTCGTCGCGACACCATTACCTTTGTCATTTCTGACGGGGAGACGGAGAGCTCTGCTTTATGCTGCAATGTAGGGAATCTCATACAGAATGGAGGCTCCACCCGGCTACGAGACAGCCTGCCTCTATACGACCTCCATGTAGTGGTGTCTCCTGTAGACAACCAACAACCTTCACTGAAAACAGGTTGGTATCCACCCACCCACTATCTGAACCGCTTATTCCAATGAAGGGTCACAGGTAGCTGGATCTGAACTAAGTAATCAGAGGGCGAGAAGCAGGTTAAGCCATGAATGGGTCACCAGTCCGTTGTGATATGACGTGTCGCAATGAGAAGCGACGCTGCGCAAAGTATCACAATGAAAAATGATGCTAAATGAGAGTTAACACAGAGCTATCACAGCTCGCAGCCACCTAGCGACGCATTCTTCCGGTCGTGCAACATGATGTACAACTTTATTACACATTTTTCATTATCAGAGGAATCCGGTCTACCTCATTGGTTGAATAATCAGACTTTTAGTTCATGTAAACAGGCTGAGTACCTGATATCTGGTTATCATTCAGCTGATCCTGTACATTGCCTGATTTATGAGAAATTATACCAACACTGTATGCTGTAGACCTGTTTGATTTGTTATGTATTAATATATATTTTAAATTTTGGGTTGTTTAGGGGACATCTTTATGGTAGATGAAGGTGGGTCTGCACCGATCACTACGTCTCATTTGAAGGCCTCCGACATGGACACAGTCCTCCAGGAACTGGTGGTCAGTCTGATTTCTCCTCCCCAGTTTGGCTACATAGAAAACATCCTTCCTAGTCCTGGTTTTGAGAAAAGCAACACCGGCATCAGCATCGGTGAGTGCCAGGCTGAACTTTATCCTGAAACAAGTAAACAAAGTGGTTCCATGTTTGGTTCCTTTCCCACAGCTTCTTTCTCATACCGAGACATCGTTGAGGGTCATATTAACTATGTCCAGTCCCAGCACCAGAGGATGGAGCCCACAGCTGACCAGTTTATTCTCTGCGCGTCTGACGGCAAGCACAGCTCCGCCCACATCCCCTTCTACATCATCATTAACCCAACAAACGATGAGATTCCAGAGTTCATTGTTCGCAACATCACAGTGAGTTTTTACTGGCGTGGTCCGTCTGACGACGAGACCGTCCCAGCAGATTTGCTTTCTAGGAGGTGGCCGTACGCTGACTGCCTTGCCTGTGTGATGAGGTACGAGAAGGAGAAACCAAGCAGTTGGACTCGTCGGTGCTGAACGCGGTGGATCTGGATGTCCCCAAGAACGACCTGCTTTTCACGGTGGTCCAACTTCCTCAGCATGGAAGGATCATAGACCATAGAGGTGGAAACCCAATCGTCAAGAGACGAGAAGTCAATTTGGGATCTCCAGTGATGGACTTCACCATGACGGACCTCATGAACGGTATATCTGATAAACCATCACTTCATTCTTCTGGTACGGGCTTGTTACTGGTGATGCAGGGTTTGTTACTGGTGTTTCAGGGTTTGTTACTGGTGATCTAGGGATTGTTACTGGTGATCCAGGGTTTGTTACTGGTGTTTCAGGGTTTGTTACTGGTGATCTAGGGATTGTTACTGGTGATCTAGGGATTGTTACTGGTGATCCAGGGATTGTTACTGGTGATCCAGGGTTTGTTACTGGTGATCTAGAGTTTGTTACTGCTGATCCAGGGTTTGTTACTGGTGTTTCAGGTTTGTTACTGGTGATCCTGAGTTTGTTACTGGTGTTTCAGGGTTTGTTACTGGTTATGTAGGGATTGTTACTGGTGATCCAGGGATTGTTACTGGTGATCCAGGGTTTGTTACTGGTGATCCAGGGTTTGTTACTGGTGATCCAGGGTTTGTTACTGGTGTTTCAGGGTTTGTTACTGGTGTTTCAGGGTTTGTTACTGGTGATTTAGGGTTTGTTACTGGTGTTTCAGGGTTTGTTACTGGTGATCCAGGGTCTGTTACTGGTGATCCAGGGATTCTGCACTGCCTCGTGATCACGCACTCCTTCGTGATCCCACACTGCCTCGTGATCAAACACGGCCTCGTGATCTGCCTCGTGATCCCGCACTGCCTCGTGATCACTGTGATCTCGCAGTGCCTCGTGATCCCGCACTGCCTCGTGATCACTGTGATTTTGCAGTGCCTCATGATCCCGCACTGCCTCATGATCAAACACGGCCTCTTGATCTGCCTTGTGATCCTGCACTGCCTCGTAATCCTGCACTGCCTCGTGATGAAACACTGCCTCGTGATCAAACACTGCCTCGTGATCAAACACTGCCTCGTGATCAAACACGGCCTCGTGATTCCGCCCTGCCTCGTGATCAAACACTGCCTCGTGAACAAACACGGCCTCGTGATCCCTCACTGCCTCGTGATCAAACACTGCCTCGTGAACAAACACGGCCTCGTGATCCCTCACTGCCTCGTGATCACTGTGACCCCACAGTGCCTCATGATCCCGCATTGCCTCATGATCCCGCACTTTCTCGTGATCACTGTGATCCCGCAGTGCCTCATGATCAAACACGGCCTCTTGATTTGCCTTGTGATCCTGCACTGCCTCGTAATCTGCCTCGTGATGTGCCTTGTGATCTGCCTCGTGATCCCACACTGCCTCGTGATCAAACACTGCCTCGTGATCTGCCTTGTGATCCCACACTGTCTCGTGATCCTGCACTGCCTCATAATTCCGCACTGCCTCATGATCAAACACGGCCTTGTGATCAAACACTGCCTCGTGATCAAACACTGCCTCGTGATCCGGCACTGCCTCGTGATCCTGCACTACCTCGTGATCATTTTGATCCCGCAGTGCCTCGTGATCTGGCAGTGCCTCATGATCAAACACGGCCTTGTGATCCTGCACTGCCTCGTGATCACACACTGCCTCTTGATGCCGCTCTGCCTCGTGATCCTGAAGGACTGTACCTGGAAAGTCCTTTAAGGATCACGAAGGACTGCTCCTGAAAAGTCCTTTAATGGTCCTGAAGGACTGTACCTGGAAAGTCCCTTAAGGAACCTGGAGGACTTTTCCTGGAAAGTCCCATAAGGATCATGAAGGGCTGCTCCTGGAAAGTCTTTTAATGACCCTGGAGGACATTTCCTGGAAAGTCCTATAAGGATCCTGGAGGACTGCTCCTGGAAAGTCCTTTAAGGATCCTGGAGGACTGTTCCTGGAAAGTCCTATAAGGATCCTGGAGGATTGTTCCTGGAATGTCCAATAAGGATCCTGGAGGACTGTCCTTGGAAAGACCTTCAAGGATCCTGGAGGACTTTTCCTGGAAAGTCCTTTAAGGATCCCGAAGAGGAATTCCTAGAAAGTCCTTTAAGGATCCTGGAGGACTTTTCCTGGAAAGTCCTTTAAGGATCCTGGAGGACTTTTCCTGGAAAGTCCTTTAAGGATCCCGAAGGAGTGTTCCAGGAAAGTTCTTTAATGATCCTGGAGGACTGTTCCTGGAAAGTCCTTTAAGGATCCTGGAGGACTGCTTCTGGAAAGCAAACGTGTTCTGTGTGATGGGGATGATGATGAAGAGCAGCATCTGCAGGTATGGATCTCATGTACGTGCATGACGACTCTGAGGAAACGACGGATAGCTTCACCCTCCAGCTGAGTGATGGCAGACATCGACTTCAGAGACAGGTGATGGTTGAAGTGCTGCCCGTGAACGATGAAGAGCCTCGTGTCATCAGGTGAGATGGACACCTGTCAGCATGTGACTCGCTCTGAGAAGGAAAGCGAGCCGTGTGTTGTGTTGCTTCAGGAACAACGGCCTTGATGTGGATCCAGGACGAGCCAGGATCATATCCAGCGTTACGCTGTCCACACAGGACCGAGACACCCCCTCCTCTGATGTCGTCTACGTCTTCCAGAGTGTTCCAACACTTGGACTTCTGCAAATGAAGGTTGGTGCTGAACTTGTTGTCCTTACTGCGCCTTAGAGGACAGACACTTTACCGTCCATAAACCGCCATGAAAACATTACATATTTGTCTTTTTCCACGTCTTTTGTTCTTTAACTCAGGGACAACTCCGGTCCTCGAGGGCTGCAGCAGTCCTGCAAGTGTTGCTGTAACACACCTGATGCACATCACACCTGATCAGCAGACTGCTGCAGAGCTTCACATTAAACTCTGCACTAGTCTGATAATTGTGTGAATGCCCTTGGGCTTAGTTACTTACACTTAGTTTTCCTGTTTCTCTTTATTGTGTGAATGCCCTTGGGCACGTATCAAAACCTTCCGCTCGTTCAGCAGACGACGGTTAGGCAGTTTCTCCTTCGTAACTTTTACGCTTTTTAAACTATTTAGCTTTTTCGTGATTTTTTTCACCATTGAAATCAAAGTCAATAGCTTTCGCTCATTGAAAAAGTTGTACCTTTTTTAAACACTACTCCTCCCACAAAGTTTTAGCTAGAGTCACCATTCAAACTTTGCAGTGTGAGCCGGGCAAACCTGGCAGTCCGATCCCCGGCTGCAGAAGCTTTAGGGATGTGGAATGTCACCTCTCTGGCAGGGAAGGAGCCTGAGCCGTGTAATAAGCTTTGTAGTGAGTGTGTCCTGGCTTGAGGGACTTTGAAAGCCGACTATGTCGTCTCTCTGTGAGCAACAGGAAGACCAAACGTGGGTGTCCCTGACAGCTGGGAGGAACTGTACGCAGGAAGCAGTGGACATGAACCTTCTGCGCTACCTTCATACAGATGTCCATCATGCAAAGACACAGGACTTCTTTGTCTTCTACGTGATGGATGGAAAGAATAGATCACCTCCACAGCACTTCCACATCTCTGTCAACGAGCTGAAGAAAGGTACTGCATGTTGTTCAGCACGAGTCCTTGTCCTCAAGTCACATGACTTCCATCTGTCCTGATGCGAGCCCAGCCGTTGTCCTGATGCACCTCCAAACCTTCATGTCTTTGGGCTTCCAGGAGACATTGCCATGTTTGTGAAGCCGGTGAACGTCAGCCGCGGCGATCGTGTGGTTCTCACCACCGATGTGTTGCTGGCCACAGATGGCTCGGACACACCGGAGCAGCTTCGGTACGTCCTCATCAAGCCGCCAGCTCATGGACATGTAGAGGACATCAGACAGCCTGGACTGGCCATCTCCACCTTCAGCCAGATGGACATCGCAGCAAACCTTGTTGCTTATGTTCACGACAACCGAGCCAGCGAGGAGACGGAGACCTTCATGTGAGTCTGACCTGCATCATAAATGAGGAAGACGTCTTTTATCAGGACGTGTCCATCTCATGATCAGTTCCCTGAGAAAATATTCTGAACGAGGAAAAATGTTTTAAAATATATATTTACGTAAATAATAAATAAATGGGATTAATTATGTAATAAATCAGTTCAACCATTTTATTCATGAAATTTTATACATTTAAACATAATGGTGTAATATAAGAAGCTGCACGGTGGGGCAGTGGTTAGCAGTGTGGAAGTTTGCTGGTTCGAGCCTCAGCTGCATGTTCTCATCTTCCCCTTACCGCCCAGAGACATGCATGTTAGGTTGACTGGTCTCCAAATCGTTCATCGGAGTGTTTGTCTCTCTGTGTTGTCCTGTGATGGACAGGAGACATGTCCTGGTGCTATTTTCAGCCCCCCACCCCTGACCCTGAATTGGATTAAGCGATGTAAAAAAGGAATAAAATTTATTTCGTGATTATATTTTATTGGAAACATTTCTGTTTATAGAATAAATTATTGTTGCTTCTTAGAAATAAACTTCAGACCCCGGACCAAGTCTTTACGACTGTTTGGGTCATTGGACCTGACACATACCTGTTTTTGCAGGTTTGTTGTAAACAATGGTAAAACTAGCCGGAACGGGAGCTTTGAGGTCCGGGTGGAGATGGTGGACCGTGTCCTGCCTTCTCTGACCTCCAACAAAGGCCTAACAGTCCCCCAAGGTTCTGCTGTGATCCTAGGACCGGACTTCTTGTCCATGTCTGACCCTGACACTCCGCCCGACACCCTGACCTTTGTCGTCCAACACCCTCCACAGTACGGAAAACTGACTTTATCTGGTACCACTCTGATAGCTGGCTCAAACTTCACCCAGAGAGACATAAAGGAGTTGGAGGTGGCATATAAACACAACGGGGGGCTGTCACAGATCGACCGATTCACCTTCACCGCCTCAGACAGCACCAAGCGAGGCTTCCTGCTGGACGGGAAGTTACAGACAGAACCAGTCTCCTTCACTATCGAGGTGAGTGAAAGTCGCTCGGTTTTAAAGAGCAAAGTGAAAATGATCAGACGATAAAAGCTCATACTGCCTGGGTCATATCCATCAGTCTTACTTCTGAGCAGCAAGAAAAGGAAACTTGGCATTTTGCAGATTTTTGAGCATTTTTACAGAAATATTATAACTTTTGCTATAACTGAGTTAATTCTGATAGCAGACATGTTTGGGCCGAATCCGGGATACTTCTGGTATTCATGGCTCAGTTAAGGGGGGGTTGAATAGAATGCTTACCTGAATAAACACTTTTGATAATGCTCGCAATTCCAGCTCGTGACTCGTATCTGTGAGACGTTTGTATACCAGAGCCATGGCCTGTGACATAGACATGTACCAAGATGTACCGCTTCAGCCAATAGGAAAATTAAAATATAAAAGTGTTAAGTACATGGGATGTGACCAACTTAAGCGTTTATACAGGTTTGTAATAAATTAGACAGTCGTCTGCATAGAGATGAAGGGAAATACAGTGTTTTGGGGGATATGGTGGCAGCAGGCATTGGGACAGTAGAAGGGGTCCAGGAATGGAGCCCTGTGGTACTCTGTAGGGGAGAGCAGTAAGTATTGCATAACTGCAATGCTTTTAATCAAAATAACTCTCTGAAAGCTAAATAAGATATGCATGTAGAGCCTGCAGAGGACAGACGGGAGGCTCTGTTAGAGGCTTATGTAGCAGTAGAAAACACACTTCACTCACTTCGTGTGTTTGGCTTTACATAAGTCCTGATTCATGAGACTGGGTGTGATTTCAGATCAAACCTTTGGATAAATCATCTCCTGAAGTCACGAAGCTGCTCCCACTTTGGAAAGCCGAGCTTTTAGCCGATGGTCGGTATGGGATCTTCCTGTCATCACGTGAGCTGAAAGCTGAAGATGGCAGCTGCAGAGATGAAGAGCTTATTTTCTCTGTTGTCCGCCCACCTTATTTTGGCTACCTGGAAAACATCGCCACAGGTCAGGATGAGTTTAGTTTCCGTTATCAGTGAAGCAGATTTAGAAGAAAAAGCCTCCCCGTTTGCTCTCTGCAGGTAGTTTCGTATCGCAGCGTTTCTCTCAGATGGAGCTCAACAAGAGAACAATCGTCTACATCATCAACCCGGATCGGGGGTCTTATTCAGACAGCTTGGAGTTCAGAGTGTCTGATCCACTGGGCAACATGAGCCCCTCTCATGTGTAAGAGTCAAGAACAACGCAATGTTTTGTAGCTGTGTGTTATTTTCTCCATGGCTGCACCTTGTTGTTGCAGACTTGAACTGAAGTGGTCCAGTGTGGCGCTCTCCCAGCCAGAGTCCTCTGTATGCGAGGAGGAGGGAACAATCTCGCTGGACATCGTTCGGAAGGGGAATCTAGCAGAGTCGTCATACATCACTGTTGAGGTCTGAGATTTGCTGCATCAGGAACTAACATGTCACACTGCAATATGTGTGACAAGGCAATGCACAGGCCTTGAGACGCTTGTATACCAGAGCCACGGCCTGTGACGTAGACATGTACCAAGATGTACCGCTTCAGCCAATAGGAAAATTCAAATATAAAGCAGGCATTGGGACAGTAGAAGGGGTCCAGGAATGGAGCCCTGTGGTACTCTGTAGACGAGAGCAGTAATGCTTACAGGCAGGGCAAGTTTATTTATATAGCACCTTTCATGTACAGGACAGCTCAAATTGCTTCAGGGGACAGAGTAGGGGACAGTGTGGGGACCAGTAATGCAGAGTCCAGTTTGACCTGTGTTAACAGAGGTAAAAATGACCAGACCCAGAATTACCAGTTTCTGATGTGTCTCTGTTAGCTTTTTAACCCATAAAGAGTCCTGAAGGCTGAGAATTTGTGCTTTTAGTCAGAGGTCTGTGTTTCAAACAAACTGGTCCAGACCCTGTCCCAGCAGCTGGAAGGTAACATCTATTCTTAGAATGAACCAAACAATAACCACCATGATTATCGCTGTGTTTATTTGTTTACACCCTGTAAATCCAACATCTGTATGGTTTGAGTAAACAAGCGAGTACCAACGCAGTGTTTAATGGAAACACTGGTGAACACAGGACATGTTTCCGTAGCTTTCCTCTGAAGCTCGTGTCTTTTCTGTCCAGGTAAAAGACGGGACTGCAACTGCTGGAAAAGATTTTGTCGTAAACCCTTCATCTCTCATTCAGTTTGACCCAGGTACTTTCTCACTGGCACAGAGTTTTCATTGTGTTCCAGGTTTGGCTAAATGGCGACGGTGATAATCAGGTAAAGGTAAACTCAACTGTCCTGCCAAACAAAAGGTTTTTGGTTTGAATCCTGTTTAAGACTTTGTGTCTGTAGGAACTTTAAATGCGAGTTAACTGAAATAATAACCTGTGGAGCTCCCCAAGGCTCCATGTTGGGGGCCCCTGCTGTGCAACTTCCACATTGTTTCACTCACCCTCATCCAGTGGTGGCCATGTCCACTCATCAGTAATGAATATGTTACCATAGTTACACTGATGACACACTAATCTACACAACCATCTCCCTAAAGGACCTGTCACTGATCATATGCACTGATTGGGTTAAAATCTTCATGTTACAGAACTTTCAGAGTCACAAAAGATTCAAAGTCAGCCCTGAGGTGATGCTAAAAACCAGCAAACCAGCCAAAATCCACTCCACCCTCAGGTCATCAGATTTACTTGGGTTTACTGAACGTGGCTGAAAACAGTGTGATGTTTCGGGAGAATAGCTCCATGTGCATCGGACATAAAGGAGTCTACGATGTCTGGAATCTGGTGTAATTATTTACCGTCCATGCAGGGATGGCAAAGCGAAAGTGGCAGATGGAGATCATTCAGGACCTCATTGAGGAGGCTGATGAAACGTTGGAGGTGCTGCTGGTCTCTCCTGAAGCCACAATTACCGGCAGTATCACTAAGGCTGAACTGACCATCAAAGACTCTGGTAAGGGCTCAAACTAACGCATGTGTCCCCCCAGCATGTTGAGTGTGTCTATAAAAGCATCATTCTGACCCACCTCAGGGCAGTGCAGGCTAAACGGGCATCATCAGGCTCCTCTTCTGGGAGGAAAAGAGATTCGGTCGGATACGTATCCTCAACACGGATCTATTCGGCTGGAGAAACTCCCCGTTGACACAGAACCTGTACCATGGACCCGAGGAGACAGCATCTCCACACCACCGGCAGAGCTCCCAAAAAAGAAGATGAGAGTTTTGGGCAATCCTAAATCTGTACAACCATCTTTCCTTTGTGCTGTTTGTCCTTGATCAGCTGTAGACCTCTGTAGAAAGAGTTCCTCTGTGTTGCTTTTCAGATCGCTCCTTCATCTGTGTTTCACAATGGGACGGATGTAGTTTACACAGTAAGTTGCTGCAGCAGTATTTCTGAAGGTTGTCGACGTCTTGATGCCCGTTCTTTCTTCCATTCCAGTATCATGGGATCATTCAGATGGAAGTGGAAGACGAGACCTTCCCATCCAGGAGGGGCAGAAAGGCAAACATAAGGGTAGTTAACAGGGGGGCACTTACTGACACAAAGTCAGATGCTCCAACTAAAACCCAAAAACCGGAAAAAACGGGACTTTCTAAAGAAGTGAGTACAAACATACCCTGAGCTAACCAGGCTAACTGCTATGCTAACGGAGGGGGGAAGCCATAAAGAGATGATGTTATGCAATTTAAAAGTACAACATGGTATTCATGTGAAGTGCTGTGAATGATTTGAGCTGTTTGAGATGATGAAAGTTTACTTTTCTCATGTCTGGTCGCAGTGGCGCTTAGCTTAGCTTGGCTAATAATTTAGTTTGTTTAGCTATCCGTCACAGTGCAATACCACAGGAAACCACGAGGGTAAGTTGTATGGCAGACACACGACATAAGAAAGAAACAATCTAGAGAGGAACAGCATGACGATACTTGGTCATAAAAGGCACCTGAAGAAGAAGAGGTTAAAAAAATCATCATGGTTCCATCATTCCTATTCTGGAATGCACCACTAGGTGGCAGCAAACAGTAGCTCTGTGTTAACTGTCATGATGTTTGTAATATAAGCGTCTTTTTTAAGACATCAGCTTCAGTTTGGGTCGTTCATGAAGACTTTTCATGCTGGTGGAAGTTGTGCTTCATGGGAGTCTCACTCCGTATCTTTTTTCTGCTATTTCAAGACTTGTTATTAGAGTCTCCATGGCAACGAGACTGGTTTACCACTGGGATTTACTGATAATGCTCTCCAAATTCAAGATTTTCCGTGAAATAACACTTCAAATCCCAACAGAGTTTAAAAGAAAGAGATGAAGATGCAGGACAGGAGTAAAGCAGAGAGAAAAATGATGTTGTGATGCTCACGTACGATTGCTAGCTAACATAACTGATGAGCTCAATGTGCTAACCGGGTCTCAGAAAGAATACAGAGAGTGCAGTTTTATGTGCTTCACCGAGACATGGCTGCATGAACACAT
>JBAMHV010000005.1:13448484-13480397 GCA_037177535.1 Pseudomugil gertrudae | reverse complement strand
TTGGTTGGTACGGCACTATAACATCACTAATGTAGGATGGGGCCATACCATTTACGGCCTTGTATGTTAATAAAAGGATTTTAAACTTCATTCTGAATTGGACTGGAAGCCAGTGGAGTGAAGCTTTTTTTTTTTATCATTATCTACTTGATCTATTTACCCATAAATCTGTTTATTGGCTATTTATTGGTTATTTGAGTAGATATTTGTGTGCCAAACATCCTGCAGATTAGGGACAACACCCAGGAGCCTTGTGGCCGCCTGTCGTTCATGAAGGAACCTAGGAACTACAGGTCGCTCACCCAGAACGCCATCTGCAACCTCAACATCACCCTGCCGTCATACTGCAAGGTGCCAAAGCCATGTTACTTCCTGTTCCACTCTTTCCATCCACCTTAACCTTCCTGCAATCACTCGGACTGCTTGTCTTTGTTGCTATGGTAACCATCCATTGTCCCACCTGTCTCCTTCCTTGTTAATGTGACTGTATCTGTGCTCCTTTCTGCTTCTCGCGGCTTTTTCCTCTCTAAAGGAGTCGGATTCAGACCAGGAGGAAGAGGTAAAAGCTGCTTATACATGCTGTGTGAATTAACACACTTGAGGGGATGAAACTGATGTGTGTGGATGTGTGAGGAGGAGATTCTTCATAGCAAACTAACTCTGGCTTATCTTTTCTGTTTCAGACAAGTGGAACGTTCCAGAAATGTAAGTTTATCCTCTCATTTCACTTTTCCTGTAACTTGCACTGAAACAGCTGCTTTGCTTTTGCTTGTTAAGACATTTACTGTTAGAGATGCAGAACCCCCCATGATGTTTACGCTTCCTACGTTTCTTTTGTCACTAAAGAAAGAAGTCTTTACATTCCCACCTCCATCCTCACAGGATTAACTTCTTATCTGGTCATTTTCTTTCTGTTTTCACTCCTTCATTGTCTTTCATTTAACTCTTTTGCCTTTAAACATAAGCTGGGCCATGCGGGGAAAGAGCGAAACACTGCCATCTACGTACGTACATAAGAACTGGTCTGACCCTGTAGATGTTGCTTTGTCTCCCAGTCCTCTCTGCCTATCACAGTCTCCTGCAGACCTGAGTCCATGTCTGCCAGGACTCCAGCTGCCTGCCAGACAAACATGCGGGCTCCTTTCCACCCAGAAAAAGGGTGCACGAGACAAGGACTTAATGAAAAGAGGGCTGGGAGCCAGACGTTTAGATTAAGCAGAATGTAATCAACCTACCGACCAGCACCCCCCCACCCCTCTATAGAAATCAGTGCTTTCACATAAAAGGCTCGTGTTATCAGTGAAACACCCTTTTTTCTAAAGTTAGACAATCTGTAAAATATGAAAACATCTCATCATTCACAAGAACACCACCATCTGTAAGGTAGAATATGAAGATATGGGTGGGAGGGGGTTCACACCCGACAATCCAGGACATTTTTAACCAGACGGATTAGACTATTCCTGGAATCAAGCCATGCTCCGGTAAAAGCAGACTGATTGAAGAATCAGAATGTGGGGAATACCATTTTACCCAATTAGATATCAAATGTTCCTTCAGCTGTTTCTGACGTGACAAAATATGAATTTATGAGATTTCATTCTGTTTGTCTTACATTTTACACAACGTCCCTACTTTTAGGGGTTTAATCTTTCATCACAAACTAATCAAAGATGGCCTGTACATAATTAAAATGACTGGAAGTAATGCGAACCATACGAGCAGAAACTGAAGTCATTACAGAACAGAACCAGAGTCCTTTTTTCAGGTTGTCTGATCGCTCTATTACTCTTTTCCATAACCTTTCCATCAGCACTTCCCTTTGCATGGAAATAACTTGCCTTACTTAAACATGTATGTGTGTGCTTGTGTGTGTGCCTCAATGTTGTTAATGAGTGTTGTTTTGATTTGTAGTATAGTCACATTCTCTCTTTTTGCCATCTTTTTGTGTTTTTTAAGTTGTCGTTTCAGGTATATTTTAATGTAAAGTTTGACCAGAAGCAGATGCAGTGAGGCTACCCTGACATCCTCATGCCAAATCACTGTTTGTTGTAGCCCATCGCTGGCTTTCTAGCATCTGTTGCTCATCACAGTGATATTTGTCCCACATCTACGCAATCTTGAGACATCATGACATTTCTTTGTTTTTTTGCTGCTCTTTTCCATTTTTCTTATATGGTGTCACTCAGTTGGTGTTCTTCTGTTTGTAATGTTTAGTTCTGTCTTGTGAGTGAGTGTGTGAGTATATAAGCAAGTTATTTCCTGCTCATATCTTTTCCCATTGGTATTATTTAGTCCAGCACCTTGAGCAAGCATAAGCCCGATTGCTCCCTGATGTAAAATCCACTGTGAATTTATTGTCCTATGATCCCTGCAGTGTGTTCCAATCTTATCCTGACCACCTTCTCCAATGTCTGTCTCCTTTCATTTCAATTTTTGATTTTCTTTACTCCTTACTTGTTCTTCTTCCTAATGGAAGATGAAGAGACGGAGACATCAGCCCTGAAATCTGAACTGATTCAAGAACCAGATCTTCTATCCGACGTGTCGGAGATGAAACAAGATTTGATCAAAATGACCGCCATCTTGACTGCAGACTCCAAAGAGAAATCCTCATCCTTAGGCGGGTGTGGGCTAGAGAAAGGAACTGAGGACATTTCTGGAGAACCCTTAGAAATAATGGAAAAGGACCTAGAGAAAGTCAAAGAGGACCTAGAGAAAGTCAGTGAGATACTGAGGAGTGGAACATGTCAGGGTGGGGTGGCAGAGGAGGCAGCAAAAGCTGCCAGGATGGCCGAGGAGTGGGTTCTCCTTTCAGAGAATGAGATAGAAGAGGCCAAAAAAATGGCTGCCTTACGAGTTCAGGAGCCTGTTTTACGTGAAAGTAGAGCTAACAGAGGAGCTCCCAGACCTAAAGCCATAAAGGACAGTGGTGACCTTAAAGAATACCTCCTAGATGCGCCAGTAAGCTCTAAAGCAAAGGCTAAAAAAGAAACAGGGGTCCAAGAAAGATTTACTGATATTGTACTACGCAAAAGTCCAAAGCCAAGCACTCCGACCAAAGTCCATGACAAAAGCACCACTGGTAATGTTAAAAAGCCAGTGCGGAAGAAGGGGAAAGAGCAGGGGCAGGTAGAGGGACCGACGGAGGCAGGAGCTCACTTAGGTGTACCTGCACCTCTTGCTCCAACGTCACCTGTATCTCCAGTAATTGAAGAAACTCCCATAGGTTCAATAAAGGACAAAGTCAAAGCCTTACAGCAGAAAGTAGAGGCAGAGCAAAAGAGCAAAAAGCTTACCGGAAGCAAGGTTTCACATTTACCTGTAATGAGCAAATCCTCCCCAAAAAGCAAAGAAGCTTCTAAATCAAAGCAGGCTTCTCCTAAATCCCCTAAAGTTGAATCTGAAAAACTTGAAGAAACCATGTCAGTCAAAGAGCTGATGCAAGCTTTCCAAACAGGACAGGACCCCTCAAAGAGAAAGTCTGGCTTATTTGAAATCAAAACAAGTGCTGTATCAAAATCTGAAAAAGCCACAACATCTGAATCCATTCAGTCAAAGACCACAACAAAAGCAATGCCATCACGTGTCTCACGTGAAGTATCACTGGACTCCAAACCCTCCAAGAAGGAGCCCACTCAGAAAGAGAGAGAGATAAAGTCAGCTGCTGCTCCCCACTCAGAGCTAGCTGAAACTGCAGACTTTGGAAATGGTAGCTTTGAAGATAGCTCTGATAGCTCTAAACATGAGGGTGTGGCAGACTCACTAAGTGGCAGCTCTGGAGAGGGAAACACTCACCTGAGCTCTGAGGATAGTTACAAACACGAAGGTCTGGCCACTCCAGGAACAAGCCCTGAAAGTCTGTCTGGACAGCAGACCTCTTCTGCTGCTACAAAAGTTAAAAAAGACATTAAAGACACAGAGAAATCTGGGGACTCTGGTGTAGGGACCACTGGTGACCACACGTCTACACAAATGACCCTTCCTATCTCGTCCAGCGAGGCTGCTGAAGATCATCCAACAAGTGAGTCCATAATGGTTAGGAGGAGTCAGTCTCAGCCATCTAAACCTCAACAGCTTACAAAGAGAGTGTCAGAGACTGTAGAAACATTTCTTAGCGATGACGATAGCCCTGATCACCAGTTAGCATTGTCTTTAGTTGGCTCCCCAGCCTCTAGACCCCTCTCTCAGCGCCGTGACAGTTTAGATCTGCCTTTAAAGCAGGAATCAGATGCTCTGAGTCCATTGGCTGATGACTCTTTGACAATAAGCCACAGAGACTCTCTAGAGGGTAGTCCTATCATGGAGGAAAATTCCTCCCATAAGTCTCCAGACTCCATTGAACCCAGTCCAACCAAGGAATCACCTCCTCATGACTCTCTAGAGAGCAGTCCTGTAGAGCAAAAAAACCACTCACCCTTCCCATCAGTTGTAGATACATTCAGTAAATCCTCTAGCCACCCCAAGCCCTCCAAAGCTGCAGAAATCCCCCAAGACCCTTTGCATGGTAGGCTGCTTCGAGACCAAGAGGCTAGTGCTGATGATGACAGTTGTGAGCAGACATCTCAGATGACAAGTTCCGGTAAGAGTCCCCTCTCCCCTGAAACTCCTAGTTCTGAAGAGGTAAGTTACGAAGTAACTCCCAAACCCCCAGACCATGCATTTCTCTCCATTCCATCCAAACCGGCTGTCATCCCTGAAGACACTGAAGAAGAGGATAACAACTATGAAGCTAAGAGAAAGATCACTCCAGAGGAGGAGATGTTTAAGATGGCAGCCAAAATAAAAACATTTGATGAAATGGAACAAGACGTGAAGAGTACAAAGAAGTCTAGAAATGATTTGGTTCCTTCAGCAAATGTCAAAATAGGGGATGACAGCTGTGAAACTTTAGATCCCACTAGTAGGAAGCTTTCGCAAAGTGATTGTGGGGTAACTATACCCAGAGAAGAGTTAGCTCTTTTAACTGATCCCCATATTAAAGTAAAACCTCCCTCTCCTTTTTCAGCAGGTTTGCATGATGGACCCTACAGCAAAGAGGTCAGCAACACATCAGCCACTGTCACTTCAGAGGGACCTCACTCTGTCTCAGACCAGCACGAATCAAAAAGTGTACCGAAAATGGCACAGGACCAAAGAGTCCCATCATCTGCAAAAGCTGATAAAGATATTACCACCAAAGTGGCATCAAACAGTGCAAACAGGACTGATGAGCAAAAGGAGGCGAGCTTGAGGAAATCACAGGAAAATAAGACAGATCAAAAGTTAGGTGTTAGCAAAGTACAGACCGGTAAGCCAAAAGCAGGGAACAATGTGACAGACGAAGTCAAAGGAGACCAGAGGGAGCATGCAGAAGTGCTAGAATCTGTTGTTATGGGTCATAAAAAATCAGAGGTCTGCATGTATGATGACACAGAGGAAGATGACAGAGGCCCGGATCTACCCAGAACCCAGTCAAAAGGTGTCACTGCAAGGGCGAACACTGACTCATGGTCTGCTATGAGAGAGGACGATGCCACTTTCACAGCTCGTGTAAAGGAGGAGGAGCAGAAAATTCTGAATCTGGTTGTGGACCGTCAGTCTCTGCAGGCAACTCCAGACACTACACCTGGGAGAAGTCCAACGGAGGAGAGCACGCCCACCAGTGAGCCCAATCCTTTCCTCTTCCAAGAGGGGAAGCTCTTTGAAATGACACGAAGTGGTGCCATTGATATGACTAAGAGAAGCTATGAGGAGGAAGGAGGTGGCTTTGCCTTTTTTCAGATAGGTGAACAGCCTTTAGATGAAGCTGTTTTAGAAGAAGCCAGGGAAGAAGATAGAGCAGCAACAGACCCTGAAGTTGGTCTGAATCTTACACTAGAGGTTGGGACTCAGGAAGGTGGGGCGTCAAAAGAAACAGCTGACTCTCAGCTGCATTCCCCACCAGAAGGGGCTCAACCAGGTTCTAGAGCCGATGCTCCCAAATCTAAAATCCCTAAAATGGGTTTTTCATCTTCAGACAAATCTACAAAAAAAGATCAGACATCCCCTGACTTCCCCGAGACTAAAACAGATAAAAATGTAAATGATGTATCCTTAGCTATAGATACAAGTTCCCCAGAACAGGTAATAACAAATGTAGAGACCGCAGAAACTACTGTCACCCGATCGGTTTACTCAGAGCAGGGCCAAGAATCCTCTGATTCCTCTCCAGAGGAGGCCCAGTCAGTGATAGAAGCCTCCAAAACGACAAGCAAGTCTAAACAAAGTGCTTCCAGTAGTGTTAGAAAGACTCCAGCCAAAGCACAAGCTAAGTGCGCTGCTCAAGGTCGGGGCAAATCCATGATTCCTTCACTGTCTCATTCAACGTCTTCTAAAAAAAACACCTCTATCAGTTCTGAATCCAAATCTAAAATTCCCGTCAAGGCAGGCACTGCAAAGCCTGATTCAAATGCCAAACGAGCCGAATCTACCCAGGAGAGAAAGCTTAAGGTCTCTGTAAAAAAGGATACACGAAGGAAATCTGAGACAGATGCGGGTCCCTCTGTGGATGTAAAAACCAAGACATCGTCTTCCAAAGCCAAGAGCTTCTGTGAGGGGGAGTCTTCCAGGTCTTCTGCTAAAAAAGAACAGGGTCGTGCCGTGGGTGCTGACTCAGCAAAACCTAAAGGCTTCCAGTCCAGGTTGCCTGTCCGAGGCAAAAGTGGTCAGTCATCCCATCCAACAACGCCCACCAAAGACAAAAGTGATCTGCCCAAACAGTCCATTGAGTTCTTTGAAGAGATAAGTGACGAAGCTGCAAAACTCGTTGCGAGATTAGCTCAAGCAGAGAAAGAGCAAGAGGTTATAGCCACCCTCTCTGATGAGGAGAGCAGTCTGATCGATCCATCCGTCATAGAAAGAGAAACTTTCCCTGAGTTGCAGTTCCCTCCCTCAGGAGCCGTCTTTCCCATTAGACCAATGTGGGACGATCCTGTTGAGACACAGATGCAGCGAATCCCAGACGATAAAGTCCAAAGTCAAGGTATCCCCCCAGTTTAAGGGGCTATTCTCTATCTCTTGTGCCTCATTAGTACACTAGCTGTAACGGTGCTGCCTCTCTGTCTCTTGTAGTTGAAGATCCCATGTTGCTGTGTTGCTCAAGCTGTGTTTATGTCTGTAATATTGTCTCCTTTCTTTCTATGTGTGATGAAAATCTCAAGATTGACTTAAAGGCTTTGTGGAACTTGTGACAAAAGCACATGTACTGATAGTCTGAACAAACACACTGAATTAAAGTTAATTTCTCAACATTAGAATCATTATCACCATTCTAGCATTTACACATTTAAAATGTCTGTCCTTAAGTTTCACATACCAAACTGTCAAAAGAACAGAAAAAAGAAAGCCAGTGAGGGATGTTTTAACATGCTGTTTGTAAATGTGACATACTTTGGTCTGCCTTGCGGCTATGTCCGCTCATGGCTGTCTGGTGGTATTTGCAGTAGATCCACAGGATGAAGCAGAGAGAAAAGAACAACGGTTGGCCATTATAGCCGACCACCTGGGATTCAGCTGGACAGGTTAGCCACAATCAACAGCTCCCAAAAAGTACATTCCTAATTAACATTTAAACTCTCTAAACAAAGACCAGGAATTTCATACTTATCTCCAGATTGTCGGTTGTTGCTGTATTTTCATTCCCTCAGAATTAGCAGGAGAACTGGACTTCAGTGAGGAGAAGATTAACAGTATCAGGACAACAAACCCCAACTCACTGCAAGACCAAAGCCATGCCCTCCTGCAGGCCTGGGCAGAGAGGGAGGGCCAGCATGCCACAGGTCAGATATGATCATTGTTTTCTGTCCAGTTTTGTCTTCTTTGTGCAGCTTCCCCACTTCAAAGGGATGGATATGTCTATGCAGCACTCATCAGCTGGATTCTACTCAAACACCAGACAGTTTTTCTTCTTCTATCTTCTATTTATCTCATATGTTAAAAGGTTCAATTGAATGGTCATGATGCAGGTAAAATCCTTCAAACAAACCCGCAGAAACAGAAAAAAGTAAAAAAAAAAAAAAAAAATCCCATACACGCTGAACTAATACACCAAAACACAAATTATATATGCGCCCCCCATTATCAGAGTAATGGACACTGCAGTTGCTAAGCTAACGATAGACACAAATAATCCTCCAGCAATTAAGTCCCAATCCCAGTTTGTCTCATGACATTCAAGTCCCCAGTCTTACCAGTTGCCTCCCTGCTTGTTTGTGGAAGTCTCAAGCTCTGCACAGGCATAAATTAATCACTTTTCATAGTAATGACAACCACCGTTGCATCACTTCAGTTATTAAATCTGCTAATTAGTTTATAATGCCAGTCATTGCATCCTGGTATTGTGGTCCATGTGAATCAAGGGCCCTTCCATCTCAGAAGGTGTGTTCTGGATTATCATTATGTGTGGCTGGGCCAATAACTATTTCTTTTCTCCACTTTTATCCTAATTTCACTTCATACTAGATCAGGGGTGCCCAAACTTTTTGCCTGAAAGGGCCAAACTGAAAATGAACCAGTGAGCCACGAGCCAAACATTGCAGCTCTTGTCTGTACGCCACTGCCTGTGGTTCTCCATGTGGATGTGTTGAGTCCGAGAGCTTGAGGTTCTGTGTGCAAAGGCTCATAGGGGATTTTTCCAAGTTAATAAAACTATATAAAAGTGAGGAAAATATTGATTTTAATATAAAATAAGCTGCACAAATGTGAAATCCACCATGGATTAAACTTTTAAATATTAAAGTTGATATGAATAGAAACATAAAATTTAAAGTTAAAGAAAGATTGGCATTAAAAAACAGCAGGTGTCGCAGCTTTGAGGGATTTATCTCTTTTTCTGTTATGATCTGCCCTGTTTTATATACCTGTGCAGGTTGTTTGTGGAACCTGCCCCATATGAAACTTTTATTTAGCAATGGCTTCACTCTGCCCTCCAACTATCACTTATAATAAAATGTGTCCACATTTTGTTAATTTATTAAGGGTCTCTGACTAGCAGTAATGCTCTCTGAAGCATCTGTTTCTCCTTCTCCCCTCGTGCTGTGTGCTGCTGCTCACTGTCGTACCTCCCCCTCCCCTTTCTGCTCGGTGCAGACGTACACGCGCTGACACACATGTTGACAAATCGCGGGCGGGAAACAACTCTGCTCTCATCAGATCGGTTCCCAATTGAGACTCGGTTCGGTCGCGACCGACACATCACTAACTGGCGGGCCAAGAGCAAGTGCTGGCGGCCCAATTTTGGCTCTCCTGTACTAGATGATAGTTGTGAAACGGCATAATCCGCAGTATCTGCGTTTCCATTTCAGTTTTTGCCAAATTAAAGCAATATTTGTTAAGTGTAGAAAAACTACAGTAGGAGTTTCCATTGAACAGCATTTAGCATATAGGCTGCAGTTTTTGTGATATCTTGTCCAGCTAACAAGATTTACGAGGTAACACCATGGTGTTATTTTGGGGTTTTCTACTGGCTGTGAGAAATTTGCCATGTTTTTTTTTAACCCATTCTTTCTCATTTCCTTTCCAATTCATTGTAAAACTCAATGTTTCCCTGTTGTTCACGCTGTACAGCGCCATCTTTACCCGTCACATCTTAACGTCACATCCGGAGACGCGTAAATGGAAAAAAATGTTTCCATTAACCTTTTGCGATAACCTTCTTTATTGAAACGCCTGAAAAATCACCTTCTGAGAGCTCAAAATCTTTTTAACAATAATTGAGTTTTTTTTTCTAAATGAAATTGTTTCCATTACTGGATTTCTATTTTTTACTAAATTCCTACAAAACAAGAAAGTAGCTGTGATGTATTAAACTGCTGCACAGACCACCATGTCTACTGCACTGTCTTTCTGAGAACATCTGTTATCACAATGTTCTCCAACATCTCCATGTCGGCTTTGTTTGAAACTGATGTAAATGTCAGAAGTGACCTTCTAAATGTTAAATGTAATCACTAAAGTATACTAGTGAGTAGTGGGGCAATGATAGCAGACTAATGAACCCACAGTGATTTAAAGGTTTCTAATTGAACCTTTTGGTTTTGTTTTGTCCCAGCAGAAGAGACTCTCATGAACAGATTGACAAAGATTAACCGAATGGACATTGTTCACCTTATTAAAACCAAGATGGACAAATCTACTCCAGAGGAGACTTCATCACATACCTATGCAGAAATTGAGCGGACCATAGCCCTTGACCACAGTGAAGGTAAACAGGACAGTATTTGATGATTTTATTGTTTTATCTGTGAAAATGATTCAGCAAATGTGGCAACACTGTTCTCTCTGCACCTGGACAGGTTTTTCTGCCCTCCATGATGACATTGACAGTCCTAGACCAGGGAGACGTAAGGATGCTGCTGGAACAAGTCCAGGGTCTGGACGACAAGTCCCCATGGTATCAGCAGAAGACCTGTCCTCCAGTTTGTCTTCACTTCATGACACTTCGGGAAGATCTGAAGCTGTCCCTACAGCTACAGGCCTCCTCAGAACGGCCCTGCAAAGGGAAATTGAAACTACATGGTAAGTTGTCTTTGAGATAAAGTTCCTCCAAAAGAAGCTGTTTCCTTTTAGATGTTGATTAGCTTAAAATGTGTTTCATGTAGTCAACACAATTAAACTTTACTGATCTAAGAAAGAATTTTATGAATGTAAATCATTGGCCATTTTATCAGGTCCACCGAGTACCTGGCTGGACTAGGCTTTTTCTGCTCTAAAAGAGCTGCCATTGATCTCAATGTAATAGATGGCACAAGCTGGAAACATTCCTGACTTAAGGCATTACAGAGTTGATGCACATGAGTCCAACAAGCTTAAATTCTTTTATTCCTTATGGTGATACTCAGCTTGTCCTTCTGCAAGCTGTTTTCAACATGTCTACATGTTGCCGTCTGATTGGCTGCTTTGATATTGGTGTTAACAGAAAGTAGAACAGGTGGATCTGATAAAATGGTTAGTGTTTTTAAAAAGCAATCTGTTATTTTTAAATTATGCAACTAAATATTAAAACTTATTTTGCAGCTCATCACAAAGAATATACGAGGAAATTTCAGACTCGGTACAGACAGACAGTTACAAACAAGTAAGTCCTTTTTTCACATTGTACCGCACCTCTCCCTACCATCTCCAATCCCACGTCGTAGACCCTGTATATAAGAAAGGACTCAAGTTGTGTGCCCATGTTACCCCACCTCCCACTTTTGATGATGTCCAAGGGGGTGTTGAACATGAAGGGACAGAGGGGGTAGAGGACTGGAGCTTGGAGTGTCTACGAACCACCCATACTGGAGATGGTACACCCCTGTCAGTGTGGCGGGAGACATCCAATAACGCTCAAACAGATTTATGTGAGAATCGACCGTTGTCTATGGCAGATTATGGAGAAAGCTTGATTGAATGTGAAGAAGCTGAACAAGACTTCAGGAAACTGTCGATGGAACTGAAAGAAACCAATGAGGCCTCTGAAAAAGCCTCATTTACTCATCAACATGTAACTGACGAAAGAATTGAGCCCACTTCAGCAGTTAGAATGAAGACGGACTCTACACTTACCAAACAAACAGCCAAGAGACACTTTGATGAAGTGTCACGTCGACTCTATAAAGTCCTGTATGGATACGAAGTTGAGCTTGTGGATTCAGATAGCGAGAATGTGTCTGCATTGCCTTTGAGTTCACCTCTTGAGAACATCAGTCAAGAATCCAGGATAAATGCTAGACACTCAAGTCCTAATATTTCGGACTCTCAGGCTGAGATTTCTATTTCAGGTGAAGTCCCTACTGCTGATGGTAGGAATCAAACCAAAGAATCAACCACCCAATCCAACCCAGGCCAATCAGCCTTTATGTTTGAAAAAACAGAAAAACCTACCTCTTCACGTTACTCAGCATTCAAGAAGTCAGATATTCATTCAGTAGAGGCTGAGAACAGCGTTGAGCAACCAGTGTTACTCAGACAGCGAGCAGAGTATACAATGGAATCTGAAACAATATCAGAACTGTCATTTCATGATGGGTTTCTTTCCCCTGAATGTGTTTCCTTTACAGCAGTATTACTGACTGAGAGCAGGGCTTCATCACCTGAATCTGTGTTATCAGTCAACGAACTAAACTCTCTCGCCCCTGATTCTCCAGTACCTCACTTTAGGCCCTTATCACCCCTTCCACCCCTTGTTACACCATGGGAACCTGGTGATGCTAGCTCTTTGGCCTGTAGGTACGGATTACAGAACATAGAAGGAGAAGAAAGACCTTTAACTCCAATGGTTTCAAATAGAAAACCATTTGGAAGGCCAGTATCACCAGGCAGTGACTATAGCGGGGACAGGTCCATATCATCCCACTCATTAGGTTTTGACATCGAGGACAGAGCATCATCACCAGAATCTGTTATTTTAGAAACAATACCTTGGCTTTTTACATCTGATCCTGCTGATTCTGCAGAGATGAGGTCATGGTCTCCTACATCTACCGAGTCCATCACTGCATGTTGGCGACTCCCACCAGATTCCCCTGTCCCAGCATTCAGACAAGAGCCATTTGCATCATCTGAATGTAGATCTTCATCAGCTGAATCTGAGTCGTCACACATCGAGTTTGACATGCCTCTATCGCCTCTGCCCTCTGAAGACAGGCCCACCTCTCCAGAGTCTTTCACATCTGTTAATGAATATAAATCCCTCTCACCTGATTCACCTGTTCCTGAGTTCAGTCTTAACTGGCCTGACTCAGCTTACCTAACAAAATGGACGATATCCAGCTCCCTTGAGTCATTATGTTCAAGTGTATGGAATGGCTCCCTGTCTCCAGTGGGGCTTAATGATGAAGACAGAGCCCCATTACCTGCTTCTGGAGATGAATATGAAACAGTTTTACCTGTCTGTAGACATCCGTCATCCTCCCTTATATCAGCTGAATCCACACAGGTGTTTTATTCAAAATCTAATGATCACAGATCAAAGTCACCAGACTACAGTACAAAGAACAAACCACCAACACCAGAGAAGTTGCTAGCTGAAAGTGATGACTGGGTTAATATTTCTCTGTCTGATGTTGAGAAGAGACCATTTTCACCAGACTCAGAGCCTGATTATCGAGTTATGTCACTACAAGCGGCCATGTTAGACATTAGAAGATGTTCTATTGGATCAGATACAGCTAACGAATACCTGCTTCCAGATTCTCCAATCCCTCAATATATATCATCTGTGCAGCATACCTTTACTATGAATTATCAATCGGCATCATCAGCAGAGTCAGAGTTGTCAGACACCCAGTATGAGGCCATGCCTTTACTAACAAACTTTGAGAAAAGGCCATCATCTCCCGATTCTGGTGGCTCTGTGAATAGTTACGGGCTGGTGAATCCTGAAACAAACACGTTTTCTGACAAGAAAGTTTCACCAGAACCGAGAGAAGCTGAATGTCTTGAATCACACATAGCAATTACAAAAGAAAAGCCTGAAATGAGTGTCTCATCAGCTGAAGGTATCACAGAAGAATTAGATTTGTCTACTGCAGGAAAGGTGGACAAGGAAGCCAGCAGTCCTGTACATCCTGTAGTAAACAAATCTAAGAAAGGTAAAAAATGCTTTAAGGAGAGGCAAGAGTCTGATAACTCTTTGTCTCCTTCTCCATCACCTACATCAGAGGATTTGGCTCTGTCGTTGCCGATATCTACAGATATACCTGAGGGTGCATCTTTTTCTGCACCTGAACATCTGCTGCCAGTTTACAATTTAACTTATGATGCAGATGTTTGGAAGCTCATTTCCCAAATTCATGACCCACAGTATGTAGGAGACACTTTTATGAGCAAAGTAGGAAAGATTCATTTTCATGAAGCAAGGACTAGACCATGCCAGCCAAAGTCTGAAGACACTTTCAAAAAGAAAACTACACATATTCAGTTAGAATATTGGCCATCATCTCCAGATTCTGTTTCATCTATAAACATACAGGGAGCTCTGTCGCCTCACTCACCTATTCCTAGAATTAGGCAGTCCTTACGTGAGCCTGTTGTAGGTGTTTCATTGGAATCAGTATCGTCAGAGATAGAGTATGGGTCTGTTTCTTTAGGGGCATTGTTTGATCAAAGTAGACCTCTGTCAGTATCTAGTGTTGATGAAAATAGGCCTCTTTCACTAGAGTCACCAATCCCAGTGTTTGGAGATGTTTTGTTTGAACCTTTTCCAACCTTACAGGAAAGGTCTCCTTCACCTGTGTCATTTGCCTCACATGGATCTATTTCTCTAGCATCGTTTGATGAGAGTAGACCTGCATCAATATGTTCCGTTGATGAAAACATGCCACACTCCCCCGACTCACCCATCCCAGCGTTTGGAGGGGGTTTTGTTGAGCCTTTTCCCACCTTTCTTGAAAAGTCCTCATCCACTATGTCTATTCTCTCAGATATAGAGTGTGGGTTGATTTCTTTGGCGTCATTTGATGAAAGTAGACCTCCATCAGTGAGTTCTGTTGATGAAAACAGAACATCACCTGATTCATTCATCCCCCAGAGTGTTCAAGTTTTCCTAGAAACTCAAATGACTGCTTTGAAGAAGTTTTCATCTCCTGTTTCTCTTTGCTCAGATGTAGAACATCAGTACTTATCTCCATCAGTTTTTTCTGACAATCCATCTTCAACCAGTTCATTGCTTTTTGGAGATGGTTACAGTGGTGATTCACCCATACCAGAATTTAAATCAGAGCTAACTGAATCAGTTAGTATCACTGCAAATACACCATATTCTCCTGATTCTGTTATTTCAGAGATTGAGGATGCACAATCATATGAAGACATCGGTATTTCTGAACAGAAACCCAACTCAACAGAATCACAAGAGTGCATGAGCACAGGGCAAGTTCTGAATAATACCGCTTTAACATCAGTTGAAGTTCCAGTCTATAAACTCATTTATGATGCTGAACTTTGGAAGCTTATTTCTCAAATACATGATCCTCAGTATGTTGGAGAGTATTTTTTAAGTAAAACTGTAGTTTATGAATGTGCTGGAAAAAGAACTGAGTATGTTCAGGGGGACACTGAAATGAAAGCAAGAGAATCAGATCATAATGTGAAGTTGGATTCACAAAAAAACAAGTGGGAAAAGAAACTAAATTCAACTGATTCAAAGACAAATTACAGACCTTTGTCACCATGCAAAATGGCATTAACAAGGCCTGATTCTGAGTCTTTCAAGGACTTAATTGTAGATTCCCAAGTTCCACTATTTCCCAGTTACATAGCTGAATCAGCTGGGTTAGATGAAGGATCAAACCATGGCATGTTGAGGATTTCCAGTGAATGCAGACCATTATTACCTAGCTCAGTAGATAAAAATAGTGCTTCATCACCAGATTCACTCCTACCGGACCTCAGATCTGTAGCTTCTGAGCCCTTCATAGCTGGTTCTGGATACAGATTCTCCTCACCAAAATCAGGGATTTCAGATTTTGAGTATGGGTTTTTAATGCCAGTGACTTTCACAGAGCCAAGATCAGACTCACCTGAATCACTTGTGTCTAATCCTGAGCAGCCAGAGGCCAGTCCAATATTGAGACCTTGTCAGCTGATTTGCCAGCTTTATGACCCTCATTACGTTGGAGACGTCTTGGCAAGTGGAGCTGGGTTGTTGGACAGTGCAGAAAATGTTTTGTCTAATTTGGATGAAAAAGAGCCAGGTAAACCAATGTCACCTGACTCTGAGGCAAAATATCAACCCCTCTCTCCGGAGGCCCTACAGAAACTGAGCGCTTACTGGTTCAATTCACAAAAGACTGAATACTCTGTGGATGAGAATGGATCGTTGTCTTCAGATTCGCCTATCCCCCAGTTTTCTGTGCTACAGGAATCTGATGATAAAGGTGGTGAATATAGATCTTCCCCACCTGAATCGGTTTCCTCTGATGTTTCATATCCACAGTATGAAGGCAGCTTATTTGTATCCATCACTGATGATCGACCTCAGTCTCCTGATTCAGTCACAACAGGAGATAATTTAGTCCAGACCCTTTCACCAGATTCCCCGAGACCTCATTTCACAACTCAAGTTGTTGAACGTTTCCCCTCATTTGTTGAGTTTAGGCCAGCAACTCCCGAATCAGTTCCATCAGATACAGAATATGCTCTTTTAATCAATGTCCCATTTGATAATGTGTGTAAAGCAAATACCACAGAGGTATCTGAACCAAGTTTAAAAGAAAGGCCTTATCCACCTGATTCAGAATCAGACAACAGCTTTGTGTTGCCTGTATCAGAGATGTTAATCGTCACGACACAATCACCTTCACCTGAGTCAATGTGGTCAGACTCAGATGTGAAAATGAGTGATGTGATGATGGTTTTTGAGGACCGCCCTTCATCTTTGGACTCTCTAGCATCAGTAAGTAAATGCAAAAGACTTCCTGCTGATTCTCCAGTACCACAGTTCCGACCAGGTTTGATAGGTACTTCTGATCATTACGGGTCATTATCACCTGAATCTGTTGAATCGAGCATAGAAATTGCATCTTTAATTTCTCATGTTGAAGTTGAAAGACCAGATTCTCCACAGTCTATCTCATACCAGAATCTGTCTGCAGACTCACCCATACCTCAGTACACACACACTGAACCTATCATATTAACCTGTAGGTCCACATCTCCTGACTGGTTTTATTCAGATGAAGATTCAGAGACAGACTTCTGTATGCCTTGGTTTTTTGAAGAAAAAGCAGTGTCTCCTGATTCTACTTCATCCAAAGATGTGCTTCGATCACTTTCACCTGACTCACCTATTCCTCAGTTTTCACAGGAATTGCAAGAGTCCAGCACAGCACACTTTGCCTTGAGCTCTACCTCACCTGAATCAGTGTTTTCTGATTTAGAGATGGACTTCTCTTCATCAGTAGCCTTGGAGGACTGGCCTTTGTCTCCAAAGTCCTTACTAAACACTAGTGAAGATAGAGAACTTTCCACAGAATCCCCTGTACCTGACTTTAGACAAGCCTGTCTTCACACATATCTTGAATTCAGAGGTTACAGGTCGTCGTCACCTGAATCCGAGGCATCAGAAGTAGAGTATGCTCCTCTGATTTCACATATGTTAGCTCTTGAGAACAGAGCAGATTCATGCCAGTCGCTATTATCTGACTCTGATTATGGATGTTTGTCTCCTGACTCTCCATTACCCCACTACATCATGACTACATCCTATAATATGGGTGTAAGATATAAATCCACATCACCTGAATCAGTGTTTTCAGATGAGGTTTTAGAAACAGAAGTGTGCATGCCATGGTCTTTTGAGGACAGAACAATATCTCCTGCTTCCAGAGATGAATTTCGACATCTCACACCAGATTCACCCATCCCTGAATTTACACTACATGTATCCAGAATAGCTCCCTTGGACATGAGGTCCACTTCACCTCAATCTGTGCTTTCTGACTTTGAGACAGACTTAATGTCCCCAGCATTGATTGAAAGTAGACCTTCTTCTCCTGAATCTGCACCATCAGGGAGACTTTCAGCTGATTCACCTTTGCCTGACTTTGCAAAACCAGTGTATGGATTACCTGAAATAGCTTTTAGATGCAGGTCAACATCCCCTGAGTCAGCATGTTCAGATACAGAATTTATTGTTCTAAGTCTAGGATCACTTTTTTATGACAACAGACCATCTTCACCAGACTCAGAAGTATCTGAAGATGAATACCAGGCTTTGTCACCAGACTCGCCAATACCCGAGTTCAGAACAGCTGGCCCTGAACGTGTCATTGTAAATGTTGGGTATAGATCACCCTCCCCCAAGTCCATTGAATCAGAAGTTGAGGAAGCTTTGGGTGAGTTTTTGATGTCCCTGAAGTTTGGTTTGGAGGAAAGACCATATTCTCCTGAATCAGTCCAATCAGATATACAAGAGCGACCACTTTCATCTGAGTCTCTGCCAGACTTCAGACCGTTGTCACCATCAGGAATGAAGTTACTGGTAAACATTAGATCGGTCTCTCCAGAGTCTGCTCGGTCAGTTGATGAAAACACAAGGCTATCTCCAGACTCGCCACTTCCTTGGTTTAAACAGAATGTGATTGAGACAGTAAGAGCAGAAAGATGCAGCGAGAGTTCATCTGTGATATCAGACGTGGAATTTGATCTGAGTTATTCTGAATTATTTGATGTTGTTGACCAAAGAATGTTGTCACCGTCATCAGAGGACTCAGGTGATGGATTTAAACCCCTGACTCTTGATTCACCAGTTCTTGATTATACTAAGACACATGTGGACTCCTTAATGACTGCAAGAAATGAATCCCAAGCAGAATACTCCGATTCTGATGATGTGTCTCAGTCTTCAGATCAGTTTTGTTCAGGAGAGAGAGCAGTCTCTCCAAACTCTGCTGAATCTGGGACGGAGGGCAGATTACCCAATGAAACAGCAGCCATGGAGTCTTTCTCATCTCAGGCATCAGCCACTATGCTAGCTGAGTACAAACTCATTCATGATGGTCAGCGGTGGAGGCTGATTTCTCAAGTGCATGATCCTCACTATTCAGGTGAAATCTTTCACAGTAAGACAAGATTTATGCAGCTCAGTGGCAGTAAAGAAAAAGCCAAAGATGAGCAAAATAGCTCTGCTACAGCAACACATTTAGAAATAACAAACCAATTTACTAAAAAAGACCCATTTCTGACTGACAGACCCCTATCAGAGCCGTCTCCACCGTTGGACAACCCCACATTGCCTTTAGGAGCTTCTTCACACAGCGAGACAAAGTATGCATTGGAAATACCTGGCCTTGAAGCAAAGACGGAGCTTGATACAGGCATTGATCTCGGGTATTTGCCGACATCCTTCTCTCCCACTTCCCTGCTGCTAGAAGTAGGAACATTTTCACCTGAATCTGTACAATCGATCAGGCCATATAGACCACTCTCACAAGATTTCCCCACACCTGAATTTACTTCTGCTTTGCCTGGATATGTAAAGTTTCTCAGAGCGACATCGTCTTCACTTGAATGCCTCTCATCAGATATAGGTTACATGTCACTGCATTCAGAGTCAGGGCTTACAGAACTGAGGCCTGTATCTCCAGAATCTGTTTTTGCTGAGGATCAGGATGAGAGCGAGAGGCCGCTATCATCACAGTCTTTACCTGAGTACAGGCCCATGTCGTTTGAATCAGCCATGCGCATAGCTGACAACAGAGCATCGTCTCCAGAGTCGATGCCGGAGTTTAATGAGAACATGTCGCTGTCTCCAGACTCTCCAATCCCCCAGTTTACAGCAGCATTGGAGGAGTACACCATTATGCATGAGTCAGCATCACCAGAACCATCTGATTCAGGTTCAGAGTATGAGCTCATGGTCATATCGTCAAAATTTGCAGACACTGACAGACTATCTTCACCTGAATCAATATCATCTGTCAATGAATATCGGCGACTATTTCCTGACTCACCAGTACCTGAATTTATGAGAATATTGTCTTCTTATTTTATGAACCCCCTCTTTGATAGATCATCCTCGCCAGTTTCACCATCATCAGACTCAGAGTTTATGGCTTTACCTGTTGATTGCTGGATGAATGATAGCTCTAGACCTCTAAGCCCTGAAAGTCTTGAGTCAGAAGCAGATTTAGACCTTAGTTATAGCAGCAGTAATCCGTCATCGCCTGAAACAAGGTCAATAAACATACCAAGTCAAAGCTGTGAGAAAAACTACAGCAACAGGCATTTTATCCCTGATTGGCAACAAATGATAGTATCACAGTCAGAAGAATCATCGTACAAAGAGCCACTGCAGCTCGGATCAGCAGCTGAAAGTTTCTGCAGTGTTTGTGAGGAAGATTTTAGAGAAGAGTCATCTGTATGGCCATTACCTGTCCAAGATGTAAAGACAAAGGAAGAGAGGATCCAACACATTCATTCTGGAGGACAAAAGAGCAAGATTGCTGCTCATTGGGTAAGACTACAAGCATGACCATCCAGCAGCTTGTGGACGGATTCATAACAAGCCACTAAAATAATTAGCAGACGGCGCAGTCTAAAGACAAGTCTTCATAAACTAATCAAACATGGAATGAGTCTGGTTTGTGTTTGGAAAGTTAAAACACGGAGAGTTTCTCTTCAAATGCTGCTTAATAATCTTTCTTCAGTGTTTAATCACCTGTTTGCTGCATGTTATGGCTGCAGATGTGATTTCTTGTTAGATGAGTTGGTTGGATGCTTTTTAGTCTGTGGTGATTTAATCTTACTGACAGCATCTCACAGGTGCATCAAATATGCTACTACCTTTACATTTCCAGAACAGTTGTGTAAAATGTAAATAAAACCAGTATACCATCAGGTTGTCTTGTCCTCCCAGCAGAAGATAAACATACCAGAAAAACCATGGTGATGTTTTACTATGAAAAGTATGATGTCATGCAGAAACACATCTGTATGAATAGAACATAGTTTTAGAGTGATGCTTATCAGTGTGAACTGTTTTTAAACATCTGGGAATCTTCTATGTGGAATTTTGTTTAGATTTAAAAACCATTGCATTTGGTTTGCATTTACATTTTCACAGCATCCCAACATTTTGCAAGTTGTTGTAAATTTAGATAAAACTCATTGATATAATTTTGCTTCCAGGCTCCTCTTGGAGAAACAGACCGCCAAACAGACAGCGGTAAACAAAGCAAGCTGTTGTTTACGACAGCAGCAGCACAGGATGGCAGTAAAGCCCATATGTTGTGTACCGACAACACACCGGTGACATCGGTACTCCTACATCTTCCTGACCAGAGCTCATACACAACACACCGAGCTGTAACTCCAGCTCTACCTTCATATGTGATGTCAGTCAGGCCCCAGCGGTTCTCAGATTGGGACTTGTCCCCTGGAGAAGCAGTGTCCGGTGAACTCTATTCACCCATGTCCAATCAGTGTCTGGTACCACCAGAGTATGAGGCAGTATTTCCTGGACATCAGACCCAGAGAGTTTCAGCAACTAGCCAAGCCTCTTTTACTGATCTGGATCCAGTGTCCCCAGTGTTCAGCGAGTCCAGCTCAGCCCAGTTTGATGAATCTAAAGCCACAGAAGACTTTATGTTTTCTCCAGGTTTTAACAGAGCCCTGTCAGAGTTTGAGAGGATTGTGTCAGACTTTGAATCCCAGAAGCCAGACAACATCCCCAGTAGGTCTCCTCAGCTATCTGAATCAGATCTGGAGTTCTTTGACTGCAAACAGGACTTTTCTGACGCAGAAGATGTGAAACTGGAACGTGAGCTGGTCTACGACATCTCCGAGCCTTCTTCACCAATTCCAACCAGTGACAGAATCTTCCAGAAAGGAAGCTCTCAGTATTCAGTGCAACCTTTTCTACCAGCAGAAAGCTACATGCGCTTCTCTTCTGGTAGCCAAAGTCTGGCAGAATTTCCATCTGATTCGGAGGCTTCTCAGGAGTATCCCACTGAGGTTGGCCTCTCCACTTGTGAGGAGCTTCCTTCTAGAGATCAGGCAGGGTATTATGGCGATGACGACTTCCTGGGAAGGGTAAGAGGCTGAGCATGAGCGTGGTGCTGCCCTGTTTTCAGGCTGCCAGCTGGATATCAGACTCAGGACATTTAACTGTAGTCTACATAGGGCTGATTAGTGCTTCTGTGCATGAGGGGTGGAAGAAACAGTGAAAATCTTTGTGGTTTGGTGATGATTTTACAGTGTGATGTTTCGCTAACAGCTGCCGACATCTGCACCTATTTGCAGCCATCCCTGCATGTTAACAAGTCCCGTTAACGCTCCTCTGACCAAGCAGCCATGTTAACACCCATCCCCGCCTCATGTGTCATTCACTTCAGTAGCTCTACGTCAGCTGCCACCGATCGTTTGGTGAAGTTGTTTTTGTTTGCCTTTGACCGAGGCTACTTCCTGTTCTTGTTAAGCCATGAACAGGATTTTATAGAACGATGTGGAGGAAAATGGTTTACAACTTGTTTAAGATGTGTAAGATGTTTTTCATAGATCCTGAGCCAAATGAAAGGGTTGATGTATTTCTGCCTTTGCAATTGACAGGCATCAAGTTCAGCAGCAGGCTGACATAAAGACTTTTACCCTTTAAACTTTAGACTTCCATGTGGTCTGCCTCTTCTACCACCAGGAACAGCAGTGTGTAACTCTGTAACAGATATCTGACCCTTTAGGTGACCTATCAATGTTTTCCAGCATTTGTATCCATCCAGCAGGTTTACAATCCAAACATGTAGCATTTATACATATTATAAAGCCATTATTTATCTCATCTTCATCACTATCACTACTATGTTGCTAGGAGACCTCTGTTTTTAGATGGACATGATGATGAAGACACTTCCTCTCAAACTTTCCACTAATCAGAGCTTAAATTGATGGTATTGTCCAATCAGGAGCAGAAAAATATTGATCGTCCATGGCTGGAATGAAGCTGGTCACATGTTTCTGATGCAGCTGAGCTGGTTTGTGAGGATGGGAGGATAATAGCAGCAGATATGAGGAGGAAGTGTAAATATGTAAATAGGTTCTGTTTTGTTCGTTTCATTGCCAATATTTTTCTCCTGAAAGACATAAGAGAATGATGTGCAGATGGGAAATAGTTTATCTGCGTGCTATTTCTAATAAATCCTGGTTTCTCTTCATGCTGCTGCTTCTATTGCTACGTTCATCTTCCTAATCCCATAACCTCATAATCCCCATCGCTGTGCATGTAAAAGCAGCTGCAGCTGGTCCAGGTTGGAATCCCGGTCTCTGAAGCCTTGCTACCCTCATGAGCTGCACATCTGATCCCTGCATGTTTGACTTCTCTTCATCTCATGTCACTTTTATGAACCCAGTTCCATTCATCTCCTGAAAGCAACACAAACATGAGGTTAAGAGAACAGACCAGCTGTCTGCAGGAGGTTGCTGTGGTCAGAATGCATAAATCCTGATGGTTGTGTGGTGTCTCCCAGGAGATAGCAGAGGAGCTAGGGATGCTGTCCTCTGATAGCTCAGAGGAGGAGGTGCTGACCACCAGGGTGGTCCGACGCAGAGTAATCATTCAGGTAAAACTGTGTGATGCAGCTCTGCTGGGGTTCCTACAGCAAAACATCTTGTAACTCGACCATCGATTTCTGCTTCTGTATTTTATCTGCCGTTAATCCTGATGGAATGCTGTATGACAGATAACACATGTGGCAAATCTCTGAGCAGATTCCATGTGGCTTATACTCCTCCAGGCGGATAACCTGCCAGACATCCCTGCACAGACCACCAGCGAGGAAAAGTACACCGATGAGCATGGCAACATGGTGGTGAAGAAGGTACGAAGCATGCAGACATGAGAACAAACAGCAACAGGAATCTTTTTCCTAAACGTTGATTCGGTTTTCTCCAGATCACACGCAAGGTGATTCGTAAATACGTATCTCCAGATGGACTGGAAACACAGGAAGTGACCGTAGAGGGCTCCCATGAGGAGACTGTGCAGATCGAGGAGGGAGACGCCGTGTCCAGAGTGGTAAAGAGGACGGTGCTTCACAGCGAGGGAGATCAGAAAGAGGTAGGCACGGCCATCACACGTTTATCATGACAGAAACAACTACATGATGCAGGGACAGTTGAACTGGACAAGGAGGTCAAATCCACCAAATCTATTTTATTTTATCTGGTTTTGTTGTATTTTATCCCCATCACAAACAGACAAAAGCTTAAATAAAATGTAGTAAAATAACTAAAGATTTTAATATATTTTTAAAGAAGTTGGAATGTTATTTAATTTAATTAAATTGGATTTATTTTAATTAAGTTAAACTAGAGCACATGTGTACAGAGGAAGCTGTACTTACTCATGCAGAATAGGTGATATATATCGTACCTAAGATTTGAACAGAGTTGTTAAATTACATATCCATCTATTTTCCACCGCTGATCTGAAGTCAGGTCACAGGAGCCTAAAGAGACTTCCCTGAATGTTATAATATATATAAATAAAATAAAGACCAGAAGTAAGTCTGTGATGCTCCCTGTGTTTCTCTCCAGCTGACCTTCTCGGAGCCTTTGGCTCTGGGCACCGCCACATCAGAGTTTGAGGTGGAGCCCGTTCAAGGTCGAAAGGTCAGCAAGGTTGTCAAGACAACTGTAGTGAGAGGCGAGAGGATGGAGAAGACAACGGGAGACCAGTTTCTGGCTTCAGATCTCCCCTCAGCCCAAGAGGACTTTGAGAAGGTTAGTGTGTCACATGTCAAAAGACCTTCTGCTGGGGCTGGTGGTATTCCTCATCCTGATTGGTCTCTCCCTCCATTTTCTACTCCAGGCCTTAAGTTACGCTGGAGGCTTTGGGAAAGTTATCCTCCCTGATTTAGTAGAGAAAGCGGTAGTTCAGGACGATGGTTCTGTCATGAAAAGGTTGGAATGCATGAGAGTGACCATCAGACAGGCGTGCTGTGATCTCACAATACTAACCTTTTACTTTAAACTCATTTTTACTTTGGTGAGAGATCAAGAAGTAGATCTCAGACCATCTCATTCTTGTGAAAAAGCATGTTTGCAGAGATGCAGGCTTCTACTGTACAGCTTGCCACAATGCTGGTAGAGACAAGGCCACTAGGGGGTGGTATAGCAGAGAGCTTTTTCCAAACAGAAGATGATGACTGTTGGTTTTTCTGTAAATAAACTTATAGAACGCA
This sequence comes from Pseudomugil gertrudae, assembly GCA_037177535.1. Classification (NCBI taxonomy): domain Eukaryota; kingdom Metazoa; phylum Chordata; class Actinopteri; order Atheriniformes; family Pseudomugilidae; genus Pseudomugil; species Pseudomugil gertrudae. The sequence goes on along the minus strand of JBAMHV010000005.1, from coordinate 13,455,720 downwards.
CATAACTGTAATGAGGTATCACTGAGGACCCGGGAATTCAGCCACACACAAACTAGAAGTAGTTCAAAAGCAATAGTTTTATTTTGACAGGAGTTCAGGGGAAATCCAAGGTCCAGTCTGAAAAGAAGTTGCTGCAGGTCTTTCAATAGCTGTTGGGGTCCACAAATCCAGAGACGTCGTCATACAAGTAAGGGTCATAACAAGAAGCAGAAATCCATGGTCGCTTCATGCAGAGGTCAAAATCCAGGCAAGACACAGGGCAAGAAGGATTAAAGATGGGGTCAAGGCAGGGTCAAGGCAGAAGTCTAGAGAGAACAAAAAATGGTGGCTATCACAGAGAAACTCTGATGACCATCAGACAGGGGAGAGATTAAGTAGGGCAGGGACCAGGTGATGATGATTGTAATCAGGGAGCTCAGGTGGAGCAGGTGAGCATGATGAGGTGGAGAGAGTTCCAGCAGGAAGCGATCATGACACATTATCACATTAACACATGATCAGATTAACACATGTACACACAAACATGTAAACACAATAACACATAAACACTTTAACACATGAACATTTAAACACATAACACATTATAACACATTAACACACAAAAAATTAACACATAAAATGAAGCCAAAGAATAAAAAGATTTATTCATACATGCATAGCCATACATACACACATTTATACATACACACATTAATACATATATACACACACACATTTATACATACATACATTTATACATACATACATTTATAAATACATACAAATAAAATGAAGTTGATTAGTTGCATCCACTAAACACCTGAAAGTTTAAATAAATAAATGATTGTTGGAAAACTTTAATGGTTTCATCTGCTCATGGTCTTCAGGAACAGTCGGTCCACAGACACCATATTAGGACCAGCATCCATGAGTCATGTGACCACAGCCACCCAGATCTCGTTACATCAGATTCAGTAACGTGATCTCGTTAGCGCTAAATGAGCAGCTTTTTTTCTGAAACTGATGTAGCTGCTGTTATTTCAGATGAGCTGCTTTCATTTGTTACATCATAACTAAAAAAACAGTTAATAGCTTCACACGGCTGTTTGTATCATTTCTGTAATTAATACACTTATTTGCATCCTTATTGGAACACTGCCATATTAAATTCAACAGCAGTGTTTTATTAAATGCTGATTTATGAGCTGCAAATGATTGAACTATCAGCTTAAAACCAGTGGTTCCAAATGCTTTCTGCAGTGGTTTCAGAGTGGAAACCACGCAGGGCTTCACACGACTGAGCTCGTTTCCTCAGGCTGTAATGTCAGAGCTTGTCGTTCTGTTTTAACAGCAGCAGAACTGTCATGATGGTCCGGGTTCGGTGGTCTGGCTTACTGACTCTGGCCTTTTCCTTCCTGCAGAAGTCAGATGTGTAAGTCTCGGACCCAGAAGAGGATGGTGGTGAGGGATGCCCAGGGGAAGCATGTGCACCTGGAGCGTCTGGATGACACCCCAGACGCCCTGCAGCCCGACGCCCTGCAGCAGCACCTGCACCGACTGCTCCAGCAGTACTGTGAAGAGGAGGAGGAGGAGGATGAAGAGGACTGACTGAGCAGCTGCTTCCCTACATCTTCCTCTGCTGTTTGCTTTGTTTTGTGGAAAATGGAACATTTTGTGGTTGAACTTTTCCTTGTTGCTCTGATTGTGACCAAAGAAATCACCCTTCCTGGATCCGGGTGGTTCCTGCTGGTTTTCCCCTCCGTTTTATCTCAACCCTTTGGCTGCTGTGGCGTGATGAAGGCTAGACGTGATGGTTTCTTCCCAAATAATAAAACTCTTGTAAACTTTTGTACATACAGCAGATGGGAGAAATCAGGCTTGGACATTTAATAAACCCGCCCACCCAAACCTGCTGTAGATGCAACCACTTAGCTGGACTGGGGGAGGGGGGAGGGTGGGAGTGAATGTATGCATCAGAGCTGTCATTTTCTCATCATGATGCATCGTCCAGATTTTTCTTCATGTGTGTCGTGTGTTCTCATGCAGCCGCTGTGTGTAAATAGTGTTTATGAGAAAGACGTAGTGATGAAGAATGTTTCCATGGAGACTGAGCACTTACCCTCACACACCTGTCCTGAAGTCTCACCTCACTAGACATTCAGAGAACTCGTCTGGCTTCTTTGGGTCAACCGGTCCTGTAAAATCGTTCCCATCGGCTCTTTTTATTTCATCTCATCAAAAGCATGACTTTCCTCCTCGGGGTAGCTGCCCCGCCCTCGCTCTGCAGTTGCTGCAGCTCCTCCACATCCAGAGGCGCCGGATGATCCTGGAAACCTCCCCCACCCCCACTGCCCACCAGGAGGAGAGCCTAGGGAAGGGGTCTGTCAGCTGGTCCGGTGAAATATAACGGATGTTTGGTTCCAGCATCTGCTGACGAATCATTGTGTCTAATATGACAGATTTAATTAAGCTAAACAGAATAAATCCATCCTGGAAGGAAGCACAATGCAGCCAATTTATTTGTTTTGATAAACATTTATTGAGAGAAACTTGGGGGTGGTTGCCATGGAGCCGGTTGACACGAAGACCTGATCAACGTTCTTCAGAGCCAAGCAGAAGACACATCCACTGACCTCTGTAGTTACATCTGTATTTATTTATCACCGTGTGTGTATGCGTGTGTGTGTGTTCTTAAATCAAACATACAAATGCAAAGATTGTTTTCCTCGTAGACGTGTTTGTTTGGCTTAAAACGGGATGTTTGCTGTCCACCTACATGTTGGGATGTGGGATGTTATTTCCTCCAACAGAAAAATAAAACGTACCAAGTCCAGAAAAAAACCATCGATTTGAGCATCTTGTTTCCATGGTGATAATATACATATAAACAGTGGAAATATCTACGCAGGCATGTATGACTTTATTACATTATTACCTGGAACGCATAGCAGCTGCAGATCAATAAAACTTCGTGTCAAACAGGAAGTGATGTCATTCTTTAGCATCAGCTGACCAGATGGGAAACAATAGTGATTGTTTTTCATGCTACTCCTATAATCTGGTGATAACAGGAAAACCTTCCCACAGCAGGAACCTGGATGACGGGTGAGGTTTCAGAGTCATGTGGTAAGCGGATCTCTGGACAAGATGGATGTCTCACCTGCAACACAAATCACACTGATCAGCAGCAGCTTCCCAATGTGGATGATGTGATATGAAGCGTTGGGGTCATACATACTTGATAGGAACAGTGGGCGAGCCGGACCGGTGGAAGTGGATGTTCTGCCACTTGCCGTCACTACGATGCCAGATGCGCGTCTCCTCTGACTGCGTGGCGCGAGGCATGCCAGTGCTGTCCATGTACTGCATGAGGCGGATGTAGGCGATGCAGGGGGTTAGGCTGGAGAAAAGTAGTTTGCTCTGCTACCGGAGGCCGAAGGCTGCAGAGCTGATGCACTCACCGTTCCACTCCTGTTTCTGCCATCCCCACTCCTCTCCAGCTTCATCAAAATTTACATTCATCTGCTCAGTTTGCCTTTACTCCATTAACTCATTCGTGTTCAATATTTTGAATGGATGTTTATAATCATTGGTTTAATCTCTTATTCATTAATGCCTGGATGGGTGTTAGTTCAGTTAAGTGTTTCAAAAATGATATCCAGTAGTGTTTTAAAAGTATCTTGAGTAAAGGTAAATGCCCCTAAATTATGAAAATATGTAAATATTTACATGTGTGTAAAATGGTGCGGCAGTAAGTGATGACCAGTGGAAGAATAGGAGAAACATTAATGGGTTTTACTGTCAGAAAGGACTTGTAGCATTTTCGTAGGAAGGAGCGAGAGTACCTGTTTTGGCAAACAGCCCATGCTGATACTTCATGGAGAGACATGCTGCCACGCCTCTCAGCTTGTTAAATTGGCACCAGGTGAACTTGGTGAGGGTGATTAGTGCACACTCTGTAGATAAAACCCTTACACTCACTTTGGTGTGCACTGGTGAAGGAAAAGGAATGGCATGGTTCACTGCACAAGAAATTACTTAACTAAAGAAAGACTGCCGGTAAGAGCACATTTTATATCTATTAAAATGACTGATTCAATTTTGTGTGAAATAGTAGTAAATTAAGGTTTAAATTTTGAGAAAGCACTTGCCACAACTAGCTTAGCAAATATTTACTTACTAATCTTATGAAAGCAAATCAATGTATAAAATAAGTCAAACAGGATCAAATGTTTTAACATCTTCCCATCTTAGAGTTGCAAGTACCTTTTGCCTTTAAAATTTTTGATAAAAATGTGTGTAATATTTAAGCTTTTACATTGGTATAAAGTCTATTTAGTGCCCACCTGGAGTGTTTATTTTGTATGGTTTTCACCTGCGTGGACTGAAGAAATAAAATGAAGAGAAAATTGTGAGTGAAATCCTGTGGTTGAATGTATTAAGCCTTTTTCAAGTGGAGGTCTGTGCAGTGCAATAGAACTTGACACAAAGTGAATAAGCTAGCCCAAAGCTACAAGCAAACTCCTACTTGTCCAGCTTTAAGCCAGCCAGTCTTCTTCTCACCTGGCTCAAAGCTCACATCTACCCAGAGATGGCTGAATCAATGTCAATTGAGCAACTGAAAAGTGAAAGGTCAACTGCCAAGAGACTCTTTTCTGGGTTGGCTAATACAATCACTAAATCGTGTAAAAGAATGTCAGTAGAAGAACTGTAGGAGGCTTTAAGTGAATTTACACTAAAAGCTGAATACGTCTTTGAGGCAAATGAGGATTTGGAGGCTTCATACATCAAAGAATGTGTTAAGGAGCCTGCCCTGTTGGAACATCAACAAGCTGACGTCGACAAGACTGTGGAGGAGGTGACGAGCATCATTCAGGGAACTCTCTGGTTCAACTTCAGAAACCCTGAACTTACTTTGGCCTTAGAAGTTGCCAAAAGAGAGCATTTTTCAGCCGTAAAGCCTGGCATAAATTTGGAAGCTTGCCACTTTATGCTCAATCACCTGACAGGGCTTGTAAAAGCTGCTAAGGAGGCTTGTGCCCCATGGACTCAGTGGGCCCCTGTCATAGAGCAGAGGGACCTGATGCTTTGGATGCGTGAAATGAAGGTCTGCTTACCAAGACTGGTTTCAGATAAAGCTGCCCTCATTCAAGCTGAACTGGAAGAAAACGAGCAACCCACAACTGCTTTAAATGCAGCCCACAATCGGGGAATACCTGCTATCAAGCTTAGACCTGCTGGCCTCCCAAAGTTTGATGGCAATAAAAAAAAAAAATTTCGCTGGAGGAAAGATTGGGAGGTGCTTCAAAGGCAAGGAGAACCTACTGGATCAGTTGAAGTAAAAAAAAAAAAGTTTCAGCTGTTGGACAATCTCTAGGAGACCTCTGGCTTTCTACTTACGGGACTGCAGATGAAATTTTCCTGTTTTTGAAAATTGTTATGAGAACAAGGTTTCTGTCACCTTGGAAATTGAGGAGCTGCAGGCACTCCCGGCAGTCAGGGGCCACCAACCAAGGAAAATAGTGGATTTAAATCATGTAGTGGAGAAGGCTCTTTATGATCTGGAGGATTTAGGAGATGCTGGTGCCCTGAAAAATCCTCTAGTCACTAAATTGTTGGAGAGTAAATTGCCAGAAGGATTTAAAAAAAAAAGTGGTTAATTTATGCTGCAGAAAGAGGAGAACCAAAGGACAGATTTGAAAAGTTGCTAGAATTACGGTGTGGTCAAGAACAAATTTATGAGCAGTTGGGAGATGAAGACTTAAGGGACTCCAGCAAGAAGGAATCAAAGATTCAATCAAGACATGCCTGGACAAAGGCTACCAAGATAAGCCATTCTAAAAGTTGTGTTGTCTGCGGGGAAAGTGGCCACTGGAGAAAGTTGTACCGTTGCAAATAGTTCAGAGCTCTAAAACCAGCAGTAAGGAAGCTTGGAGCTTGCTGGAAATGCCTGGAAATCCATAGTGGCGATGAAGAATGTAAAACCACTTATCTGTACAAGAATGAAGGGTGTAGAGGTAACCAGAGTCCCACCCATCATTACTTCCTCTGTCCTAATACTGGAGGTAAGGATGGATACTGTTGAGGCAAAAACTTCTCTGTCAAGAATGAAGAGTCTGGTTGTAAAAGTGAAAAGGATTACAGGTTTATTGAACAAAGGAAAATAGTACAGTGTAAAGACAAACCGTCCCGGCCCGGGAGAGGATCTGAGGAACATGTTTTTGTTCAGAGAAAGAAGGGGGGGAAAAAAATGTATATAATTGTGCTTGGTGAACATTGTTGTGATTGAGCAGATTGCATGTCTGGGGAGGATTGGGTGGTGCAGTGAGGAAGAAAATAGGGCTGATTATTGTTTTACGGGGCTAAGTTGAGGCCTTGTGGTGCGAGTGTGGCTAGTGTGTGAATCCATTTTTTTTTTTTTTTTTTTTTTTCTTTTTCTCAGCTCTTTTTCGTTGGAGGGTGGACCATCTGTCATTAGATTCTATACCTGATATTTTCAGTGTCTGTGTTTGGTGTGTCTGGAAATGGTTAACCAGGGGGGTGGACAGTCTACCTTCCTGTATGTTTTATAGGTGTTGTTTGAGACGGGTGAGGATGGTGTGTCGTGTTTCTCCGATGTAAATTTTATTGCATGTAGTGCAGGTTAAGGCATAGACTACATTTTTAGATTCCAGAATAAAGGTGGTTGATATGGGATGACTTTTTCCACTGTGGGGTTGGTGAATTTGCGGGAGAGGTAGAATTGAGTATGTTGTGTGTGTGTGTGTGACCGTGTTGTTTGTTGGCAGTGAAGGCAGAGCGGTCTAAGATGTTCTGGAGATTGGGATTTTTATGGGTGCCAATGCTGAAAGCAAGCCACACATATTACTCTCCTCACCCCAGAAGTGTATATTTTTACTAGAAAATTTCTGAAGAAATTTTGATGGGTGTCAATGCTGCCGTCGCTCCCTGTGGCCAACTCTCCAGGATGGAGCAGCCCCGTTTGTGCGATCGCCGTAAAAAGTCCTTGTGTGCGTGCATGCCTCGAACAAAGCGGCAGTTAGACGCATCCAAGCAACCTCTGGCCACCACTGGGGCCCTTGGCACCCAGTGACTGTTTGATACCATTCTGTATTAATATACAGACGCGTGCGTCAGCGCGCCCCTTTTACCCTTCTCTCATACTGTAGCTGTGTTATGTCCAGTGTTGGGGGTAACGCGTTACAAAGGTAACGCGTTACTGTAATATACTACGTTTGGCAGTAACGAAGTAATACA